>JACBKR010000600.1:0-68066 GCA_014218235.1 Colocasia esculenta
TTGTAGCTAGACATTTGGAAAATTATTAATGAGAATGATTTGCTTTTGCATTATTCAATGTGCCATGGTTTGATATCTAGTACTCGCCCTATACCCTTTTCTTGCAATTGCCTTCGCGCTCCGATATTCCGCGCGGGGCGTGACAGAGAACCAACAATTAAAGATAAGCATACCAATGTAAGAAAAAATCTGGACGCAAACCAATTTCTTAAGGACATCAAATAAGAAGTCCCACTACACACTATCATAGGCTTCCGAATATCCAACTTAAAAAATGCATTACCTCCTCTGATTTTATGATCCACATCCCGCACCAACTGACGTGCGAGGGACACATTATCCAGAATAAATCTTCTTTGAAAAAGGCTCTTGTTCCTTAGAATAATACCAGGAGAATATTAATATTCTTTCACAAAGAATCTTGGGACACAATCTTATAGCAAAAATTACATAAGCGACCAGCTGAAGTCATAATAAAGGAGGCAGCAGATTCTGCTTTCTCCAGAATCAGGCAATAAGAGTCGAGTCACCCTCTAGGAAACGAATAACCATTGACTAAAACCAGTAACAACATTGAGAACATCATCTTTATAATAATCCTAGCGGATGTAAAGAAGATACCAGGTAAACCATCAGGTCCAGGGAACTTTTACCATTATGCTCATACAGATTTAACTTCCTCAAGGTGGGAGGAGCACAGAGAAAGATATTCTACTCTCAGAGATCAGTTGAGGACTAACCGGTCAGAAGGAGTGATCAACCGAGTGGGTAGATGACTGCATAAGGTTTGAAACAATGAGCTCCCTCTGAGGATATCTCCTGGTTCTCAGTTCCACTTTCCTCGATTTGATTTTGTGAATTCTTTTCTCCGTCGATTGCCCTGAACAACGACATGATAATTCCGAAATCCTGTTGTGACGACCCTCATTATACCGGTACGGTTATACCAACCCACGTCGGCATAGTGAACGATGTCACAGCGGGACATTTACCCAACACTTACATACGATTGAGATATACACAATATAAATACAGAGTAGCGGAAGTAAAAGAACCATGTCTTTCATTCATCTCATCATCCACATTTAACATACATGATTCATGTAACAATTTAAAGATCTAAAGTCCACATAATCCACATAAAAGAAGTGCTAAAATAAAATACATAGTTTGTCCATGATTACATGATAATTCTAATACACTGCTTACAATACATACTATGAAATCACAAAATGTCACAAGTGAACTCCAAAGAGCTAGTCTCCACGCGGAGTCGCTCTCCACTGCCTCCTCTAACGGTGTAGCGTCACCAACTAAACCTGTACGCCGAAGCAAGTAATGAGTCTAAAAGACTCAGCAAATAACACCACACATATCATACATGCATATATCATAGCAGGTTTTCATCCCAAGTCACAAGACAAAACATGTAGCATGCTTGACATCAATAAGAGACAACCTATCATGGTAATTCTACCAAATTAAACACATGGTTCATGATTTCAGATTTTCCAAAATAAAACGTCCTATCACATGCTTTCTACTTATTCCATCACATAAAGGTTTTACCTCCAATTAAGCAAAACATGAGAGCAACCAACATGGTGTGCTTACATACATGAAGGAGACCTTCCTATCATGATTCTACACATTCTTGCACATGCACATTGTCGTTTTATACACTTTTAGCTTGCTGTTTTGACATGAATTAGAAACTCACAACCAATCACATGAGAGCTACAATCTCAATTAACTATGTCATGGTGGCGCTTAAACATGGAAACGTTTACACATAAGCAAGAAATGCTACTAGCATGGGTTCTACGCATTTGTACACATGTAAACATTTTCATAACTACAATTAGGTTGCTGTTATGACACGAGTTTAACATTAACATATCATGGATCACCATTTCATCATCTAACACATTAGTTTCACATGTTTGCACAATTTCCTCATTCACATAGTTCACTTTTTACACATTGCACATTTACACATGTTCACATTACACGACTTACACATGTACACATTCACATTTTTTTCACACTTTAGTGCCGTGATACATAGTCCAAACCACCATTAGAAGGACACATACACATCACATACACATAGACGCCACCTAGGCAATACAGTGACGACTCTTGGACTGCGCAGACCGGGAGAACAAGTCTCCACCCTAACCAGTGGTACTTGTCCACCTCCAGGATTTCATCCTAATGCCCTAGGATCTTAACACATTGAACCTTCCCATGGGACTTTCCATGGAACGGTTCCACGGCCCTCTATGGAAGCAGTATCACACTTGGCACAGTCTTACACATTACATATACCGATTTTAGTACACATTTACACAAGACATCCTCATACCTTTTCATTCTCTCTCTCACACACATGGCTCTATTTTTCCTAGCATGATGCTACTGATAACAGGGATTAACATTCACTAACTTGCATTAATCAGGTTGGAAAAACACATCATTAAGTCATATTCATGATAACATGCATTTATCACATTTTTCACATGAAATTTTCATAACACACTTTGCAGTCATCAGAATAGCATGAAAATTTAACCACATACTCATTCAGGTTTATACTCTTACATGAAATTTTCAGATTTTTCAGAGTTAACATATATTTTCAGAAATTGAAACATTCAGCCTCATATTATCCATAATTCAATTCCACACCGAACACAACATGAATAGCAGATTCAACAGACCTCAACCCTGAACCCAACATATACCTTATCACAGGAATTTCCCCCGGATTTATTACACAACACACAATTTACTGGAAATTTCACAAACCCTACATATGTTTTCTATTTTCAGAACAGAAATTTACAGTAAATCATACGAGCATGGAGAAATTTCAGAAATTGCAGGGCACAGACTGACCCCTACACACATGGTTCATAAAATTTAGGGCACCCAAATTCCTCACGAGTTGCACAAACAGAAACTAACATGATCTAGGATTTTATCATACATGCATTTTTCATAAATGACACCCTTCATACCAATTTCAGAAATTGTAAGGACCTCACCACACATACCACCATTCATAATACATATCATAGTACGGTTACCATATATCCTCATGCGAGAACCTCGAAAAATTATCATATAGAAGGAGAGAACAGCTCACTGTTCTGTCCTGACGATCTTAACGGCATAGTGGCCGTTAATGGAGCTTAACGGCAACATCGTTGGCCGTTAATGAAGATCTTGACGGCAAGGGATCTTGCCGTCAAGTTCAGGTCTGTGCAGAAATACAGACCCGAGCTCCAAATACAAGAAGAATGGGGGATCCAGGACTCGATTTAAAATCTGTAAAAATAACAAAACCCTACTAGACATCTACATGGACGAAATGTGAGGGTTACTTGCCTTTAAACAAGTCTCCAAAGGGATTAAGATGGGGTGAAGCTCTCCTTGGGCAGTCCCAAGAAGCCTCCACAAATGCTCTCCTCCGGGTTCTAGGTTGGTGTAGAAGCTAAACCGGTTGGGGAAGTCTTCCCCGATGTTCCAGCTACCCTCCTGATGCAGTAGGTCGCCGGATGAAGCCTTGAATCGCCGGATTGAAGCCTCCAAAGTTCAGTCTTTATGCAGTCCGAGCTAGGGTTTTCTCTATCTCTTGAAAGAGGTCAAGAGGGGTTGTCTGGTGTAGAAGGGGGTGTGGTTTATAGAAGAGGGGTTTGGGGAACCCCGGAGAGGTGATGTGAAAGCCTGCTAGCCGTTGGGGACATCTCCCCAATGGCTGGGCTTGCTTGCCCCCGGAGTTTCGGGTCTGCAACGCATGCAGGTCAGAGATCTTAACGTCCACATCCATGGACGTTGGCTTAAGTATTGGCGTCCATCGAGGTGGACGCTGACTCAGCATGGACGTCCATCCATGTGGACGCCAATTGGGTCCTTCGGCCAGAACTCAAAACATGCAGAAACCATGCTTAACTTATACCTATGTACATGCCATACATATGTATTATATGTACACACTACCACCATGCAATTCATACATTATTTACAACTAATTATACACATGCACACATAAGTATAACTAGTTAATACATACGTAGATATGTACATCTATGCATACACAAACATGAATTATTTACACGAAATAAAATAATGCAGCAAAATTCGAGGGCCTTACACCCTCTCCCCCTTAAAGAAACTTCGTCCTCGAAGTTTAAACAAAACTACTCAAACAAACGGGGATACTTCTTCTTCATCGCATCCTCAAGCTCCCAAGTAGCCTCCTCTCGCGAGAAGTTCCGCCATAGAACTTTCACCGACGCAATACCCTTGTTCCGGAGATGCTGAACCTTTCGGTCAAGAATAGCTACTGGTTGCTCCACATACGACAAATCTGGCTGAATCTCCACTGGCTCATGACTGATCACATGAGATGGATCTCGGACATACTTCCTGAGCATAGAAACGTGGAAAACAGGATGAACACTAGCTAAAGCTGGGGGTAAAGCTAGCTCATATGCCACGCTGCCCAATCGTCTGAGAATCTCATACGGGCCAATGAATCTAGGGCTCAACTTACTATGCCTGCCAAATCTGACGACACCACGAGTAGGTGATATCTTCAAGAAGACATGTTCACCCACCTCGAACTCCAAATCCTTCCTTCTGTTGTCGGCGTAGCTCTTCTGCCTATCCTGCGCCGCAACAAGCCTCTTCCTGATAAGCTGGACCTTATCCGAAGTCTCCTGAACTAACTCCGGACCGATCAGCTGCCTATCACCGGTCTCCTCCCAACATAAAGGAGATCTGCAAGGCCTACCATACAACGCCTCAAATGGAGCCATACCAATACTCGCATGAAAGCTGTTGTTGTATGCGAACTCCACTAGAGGTAAATGACGCTCCCAATCATCCTTCCAATCCAGTACACCACTCTCAACATATCCTCGAGCGTCTGGATAGTCCTCTCGGACTGTCCATCAGTCTGGGGATGAAACGCCGAACTGAGCTTCAGCTCCGAACCTAACGCATGCTGAAGACCCTTCCACAACCTCGAAGTAAATCTCGGATCTCGATCCGAAATGATCGACTTCGGCACACCATGCAATCTAACCACACTACTAACATACAATCTAGCTAAGCTCTCAACCGACTGCTTCTTCTTCATAGGTAAGAAATGCGCAGTCTTCGAGAATCTATCTACAACTACCCAAATCGAGTCATTGCCCCTTCTAGATCGAGGCAAACCCGAAACAAAGTCCATAGTGACAGCTTCCCACTTCCACACTGGGATCTCCATCCTTTGCATAAGGCCGGATGGTCGCTGTCGCTCGGCCTTCACTTGCTGGCATACTAAAAACACGGGACACATAATCCGCTAATCCCTCTTCATGCCAGACCACCAAAAGGACCTCTTCAAATCCTGGTACATTTTCGTGTTACCCGGATGAATAGAGAATCTCGACCTGTGAGCCTCCGCTAACACATGCTCACGGACATCTACCAAATCAGGGACACAAACACGGTGATGGAATCTAATCACACCGTCCTCATCACGAGCAATGCCTGCCTTGCCCACTAACTCTAAGAGTCTAGGGTCGGCTTTCTGTTGCTCGATCACCTCATCCAAACCGAGGACCTAAGAGATAACTGAGCTACAAAAGCCTGGCATAGCGATGGCTCTAACTCAGTCAAAGCGCAAGCCGCATCCTCCAACATCTTCCAGTCCTGCTGGAGAGATGGCCTCTTTCTACTCAGAGCATCCGCTACGACATTCGCCTTCCCAGGGTGATACTGAAGGTCGAAGTCATAGTCCTTCAAGAACTCAATCCATCTTCTCTGCCTCAGGTTTAATTCCTTTTGGGAGAAAAGATACTTCAAGCTCTTGTGGTCGGTAAACACCTCAAATCTGACACCATAAAGATAGTGCCTCCAGATCTTTAGTGCATGAACCACTGCTGCGAGCTCCAAATCATGAGTCGGATAGTTCTTCTCATGCTCCTTCAACTGACGAGAAGCATAAGCCACTACCCTTCCTTGCTGCATTAGCACACAGCCTAAGCCAATCCGAGACGCATCCGTGTAGATAGCAAAACCCTCTACACCGCTCGGCAAGACTAACACCGGAGCTGACGTGAGCTTAGTCTTCAACAATTGAAAACTACTCTCACATCTCGGACCAGACAAACTTCACTCCCTTTCTGGTGAGCTGAGTCAATGGGGCGGCGATGGATGAAAATCCCTCAATGAATCGCCGATAGTAACCAGCCAAACCCAGAAAACTACGAATCTCCGAAGGGGTCTTGGGAGTCTCCCAATCCATAACTGCCTGGACCTTTGCTGGATCAACTGCAACACCAGCACCGGAGATAACATGCCCGAGGAAATGAACCTCGCGCAACCAGAAATCGCACTTGCTGAACTTAGCATACAGCTTGTGCTCACGGAGGACCTCTAATACTACCCTCAAATGCTGACGGTGTGTGGCCTCATCCGAAGAGTAGACCAGCACATCATCAATAAACACACCACAAAGCTATCTAGATACGGCCTAAACACCCTGTTCATGAGATCCATGAACGCTGCAGGGGCGTTGGTCAATCCGAAAGGAAGAACCAAAAACTCATAATGTCCATAACGGGATCTGAATGCCGTCTTGGACACATCCTCACTCCGAATCCTCAACTGATGATAACCAGATCGCAAATCAATCTTAGAAAAGACTGATGCATCTTGCAACTGGTCAAACAAATCATCAATACGAGGTAAGGGATACCTGTTCTTCACAGTCACTTGGTTCAGCTTTCTGTAGTCAATGCATAACCTAAGTGACCCGTCTTCTTCTTGACGAATAATACAGGTGCGCCCCAAGGGAAACACTAGGGCGAATAAATCCCTTATCTAGCAACTCTTGCAACTGCCTCCTCAACTCGGCTAACTCCGCAGGTGCCATCCGATATGGAGCCTTCGAGATAGGAGAGGTGCCCGGAAGCAACTCTATGGTGAACTCTATCTCTCTATCCGGTGGCAATCCAGACAAATCATCAGAAAAGACGTCTGGAAAATCCTGCACTACCTCAATCTCTGCAAGAGTAGGTGACTCATCAGCCTCTGGTACTAATACCACGCTGGCAAGAAAAGCGTCACAACCCTTGTTTACCATGCGCATCGCCTTCATGGCAGAGATGACAACTTTCCCGCCAAGTTCCTTGGCAAGGGATGAGAGAACTCGTCCTCACCAGGAATGCGGAAAACAATCCTCTTCCACGACAATCTACTAACGCATAGTGCTCCTCTAGCCAATCCAGACCAAGAATAGCATCAAAGTCCTTCATCTTTAGCAAGAAGAAACACCCTTCTAGGATTCTATCCTCAATGCACACAGGTAACGACGGAATGCACTTCCTAGTCGATACCGTACCTGCAGGGGTGTGCACAGACAAAGGGACCTCTAAATCCTCAGACTCTATGCCTGACTCTAGGGCTAACTGCCTAGCGAACCGCTCGGAAATGAACGAGTGAGTAGCACCCGTATCAAACAAACCGAGCGTGCACACCTAGAAGTAAAACCGTACCTTCGGTGACATGCTCCGCCTGCTCGGCGTCCTCGCGCGCTAAAGCAAACACTCGAGCTGGGGCTCGAGGCCTTCCTGGTCTTCCTGTAGCTGGCGCTGCTGCCGCTACCGCTGCTGGGGCTGGCGCTCCGCGCTGGACTCCCTGCTGAAGTCTCGGACAATCCTTGATCTTGTGGTCGCTACTTCCGCACTTCAAGCACTTTCCCGCAATCATCCAACATTCGGAACCACCATGTGTCTTCCCACAGTGGGGACACTCTTCTTCACACCAGGGGAACGTACAGAGGGTACCTGAGCATTGCCGACTGCTACTGATCGCTCTGTGTCTGGTACACCGCTTTCTTCTTGTCCTGCCGCTGGAACGTAGCTGCAGGCCTCTTCTGCGAAGCCTTCTTCTCTTCAAGGTATTGCTCCATCTCACCCTCCTGTCTGCAAGCAGCACTAAGTGCCTCGTCCAAGGTGCGATGATCGAACGCCACTAGCCTCGTCCTCAGTGATGGCTTGAGTCCCATCACGAACTTCTTTGCTTTCCTGCGCTCATCTGTCACGATATGAGGTGCATACTTAGATAGTTCTGCAAACCTTGCCTCATACTCTAGCACGGTCATGGAGCCCTGAGTCAAAGAGAGGAACTCCTGCTCCATCCGATCTTGAATATGCTCGGGGACGAACTTGGCCCGAAAGAGCCTCACGAACTCGTCCCAAGCAACATCAACCGCGCCGTCTTCAAACGTGTACGTAGTAATGAAGCCCACCATACATCAGCTCTTTCCTGCAGTACACCGTTCATAAGCACCATCTAAACAAATCTAACTTAATAGAACATACCAAACTACACATACCTGAAGCATATAGGTGGCTAAAGTAACCTTATCCTCATCCGCGCACCTAATAGCTCGGAAGATCTTTTCAATCTCCCTCATCCAACTCTCAGCTAGTAATGGATCGCTCTCCCCCTTAAAAGAGGGTGGCAGCATCCTCTTGAATCTTCCATGATGGAAGGTCCACCATGGTCCTGAGCTGGAACTTGAGCCTGCTACATCCAACAACAATAATACACATTCAACATAACATCATACAATTAAATAAAACAGACTACACTTAATTAATTATGCTAACCTGAGCCTCCAACTGGGCTTGGAGTGCAGCCTGAGTGTGAGCCTGCGTCTGCATGGCTTGCACAAGACCTTGCATGAACACTCCATAACCACAGGCGGCGGTGGGGAAGTACAGGACCCTGCGGTGCCGGGGCCTGCTGCTCCGCCCGCTCCTCACGTCTCGGCTCGTCCTCACGGGCCGGCGCTCCGCCACGCCTACCTCTCGAAGCCATGGCTGCGATAAATTTCAGCCACCATTAGAGCTACGTTAATTTATTTCCTAACTATTTTCTTATCTATTTTTCCATTCATTATTAATCAATTCTACACATGTGGACAGTCTATAAAGATCTAGCATGTAATGAAGATGATGATGCATGTATATTTATGTATAATCTCAATCGGTCGCTCTGATACCAATCTCTGTGACGACCCTCATTATACCGGTACGGTTATACCAACCCACGTCGGTATAGTGAACGATGTCACAGCGGACATTTACCCAACACTTACATACGATGAGATATACACAAATATAAATACAGAGTAGCGGAAGTAAAAGAACCATGTCTTTCATTCATCTCATCATCCACATTTAACATACATGATTCATAACAATTTAAAGATCTAAAGTCCACATAATCCACATAAAAGAAGTGCTAAAATAAAATACATAGTTTGTCCATGATTACATGATAATTCTAATACACTGCCTTACAATACATACTATGAAATCACAAAATGTCACAAGTGAACTCCAAAGAGCTAGTCTCCACGCTCGGAGTCGCTCTCCACTGCCTCCTCTAACGGTGTAGCGTCACCAACTAAACCTGTACGCCGAAGCAAGTAATGAGTCTAAAAGACTCAGCAAATAACACCACACATATCATACATGCATATATCATAGCAGGTTTTCATCCCAAGTCACAAGACAAAACATGTAGCATGCTTGACATCAATAAGAGAAACCTATCATGGTAATTCTACCAAATTAAACACATGGTTCATGATTTCAATTTTCCAAAATAAACGTCCTATCACATGCTTTCTACTTATTCCATCACATAAAGGTTTTACCTCCAATTAAGCAAAACATGAGAGCAACCAAACATGGTGTGCTTACATACATGAAAGGAGACCTTCCTATCATGATTTCTACACATTCTTGCACATGCACATTGTCGTTTTATACACTTTTAGCTTGCTGTTTTGACATGAATTAGAAACTCAACCAATCACATGAGAGCTACAATCTCAATTAACTATGTCATGGTGGCGCTTAAACATGGAAACGTTTACACATAAGCAAGAAATGCTACTAGCATGGTTTCTACGCATTTGTACACATGTAAAACATTTTCATAACTACAATTAGGTTGCTGTTATGACACGAGTTTAACATTAACATATCATGGATCACCATTTCAATCTAACACATTAGTTTCACATGTTTGCACAATTTCCTCATTCACATAGTTCACTTTTTACACATTGCACATTTACACATGTTCACATTACACGACTTACACATGTACACATTCACATTTTTTTCACACTTTAGTGTCGTGATACATAGTCCAAACCACCATTAGAAGGACACATACACATCACACACATAGACGCCACCTAGGCAATACAGTGACGACTCTTGGACTGCGCAGACCGGGAGAACAAGTCTCCACCCTAACCAGTGGTACTTGTCCACCTCCAGGATTTCATCCTAATGCCCTTAGGATTTAAACATTGAACCTTCCATGGGGACTTTTCCATGGTACGGTTCCACGGCCCTCTATGGAAGCAGTATCACACTTGGCACAGTCTTACACATTACACATACCGATTTTAGTACACATTTACACAAGACATCCTCATACCTTTTCATTCTCTCTCTCACACACATGGCTCTGTTTTTCCTAGCATGATGCTACTGATAACAGGGATTAACATTCACTAACTTGCATTAATCAGGTTGGAAAAACACATCATTAAGTCATATTCATGATAACATGCATTTATCACATTTTTCACATAAATTTTCATAACACACTTTGCAGTCATCAGAATAGCATGAAAATTTAACCACATACTCATTTCAGGTTATACTCTTACATGAAATTTTCCAGATTTTTCAGAGTTAACATATATTTTCAGAAATTGAAACATTCAGCCTCATATTATCCATAATTCAATTCCACACCGAACACAACATGAATAGCAGATTCAACAGACCTCAACCTGAACCCAACATATACCTTATCACAGGAATTCCCCCGGATTTATTACACAACACACAATTTACTGGAAATTTCACAAACCCTACATGTTTTCTATTTTCAGAACAGAAATTTACAGTAAATCATACGAGCATGGAGAAATTTCAGAAATTGCAGGGCACAGACTGACCCCTACACACATGGTTCATAAAATTTAGGGCACCCAAATTCCTCACGAGTTGCACAAACAGAAACTAACATGATCTAGGATTTTTATCATACATGCATTTTTCATAAATGACACCCTTCATACCAATTTAGAAATTGTAAGGACCTCACCACACATACCACCATTCATAATACATATCATAGTACGGTTACCATATATCCTCATGCGAGAACCTCGAAAAAATTATCATATAGAAGGAGAGACAGCTCACTGTTCTGTCCTGACGATCTTAACGGCATAGTCTGGCCGTTAATGGAGCTTAACGGCAACATCGTTGGCCGTTAATGAAGATCTTGACGGCAAGGGATCTTGCCGTCAAGTTCAGGTCTGTGCAGAAATACAGACCCGAGCTCCAAATACAAGAAGAATGGGGGATCCAGGACTCGATTTAAAATCTGTAAAATAACAAAACCCTACTAGACATCTACATGGACGAAATGTGAGGGTTACTTGCCTTTAAACAAGTCTCCAAAGGGATTAAGATGGGGTGAAGCTCTCTTCCAGTCCCAAGAAGCCTCCACAAATGCTCTCCTCCGGGTTCTAGGTTGGTGTAGAAGCTAAACCGCGGTTGGGGAAGTCTTCCCCGATGTTCCAGCTACCCTCCTGATGTAGTAGGTCGCCGGATGAAGCCTTGAATCACCGGATTGAAGCCTCCAAAGTTCAGTCTTTATGCAGTTCCGAGCTAGGGTTTTCCCTATCTCTTGAAAGAGGTCAAGAGGGGTTGTCTGGTGTAGAAGGGGGGTGTGGTTTATAGCAGAGGGGTTTGGGGAAACCCGGAGAGGTGATGTGAAAGCCTGCTAGCCATTGGGGACATCTCCCCAATGGCTGGGCTTGCTTGCCCCCGGAGTTTCGGGGTCTGCAACGCATGCAGGTCAGAGATCTTAACGTCCACATCCATGGACGTTTGCTTAAGTATTGGCGTCCATCGAGGTGGACGCTGACTCAGCATGGACGTCCATCCATGTGGACGCCATTGGGTCCTTCGGCCAGAACAAAACATGCAGAAACCATGCTTAACTTATACCTATGTACATGCCATACATATGTATTATTATGTACACACTACCACCATGCAATTCATACATTATTTACAACTAATTATACACATGCACACATAAGTATAACTAGTTAATACATACGTAGATATGTACATCTATGCATACACAAACATGAATTATTTACATTAAATAAAATAATAAAGCAAAATTCGAGGGCCTTCCACCTATCCCCTTTTTCATCCAATTCATCCTAGCTTTCTGTGCCCAGACGTATCCATACATAGAAGAGCTTTTTTATAATTCACAGTGGCCTTGTTAAGAGCAGATCAATTTTCCTGTGAAGGGGTACAATCAAACTGATCCTGTTTGATACCTACATCACGTTCCATCAGCTTAACATTATCTTCCACATTGCGAAGACCTTTTTATTCCATTCACGCAGAACCTTTTTACAGCTTTAAGCTTCATGAAGAGGGTGGTAAGGGATTAGGGTGCCAGATAGTGTAGTCATTCTAGGCCAAATTGACAGTATTATGAAAGACTCATGAAAGGTCCACATGGCCTGAAAAATGAATCTGGCAGGAGCATGAGGTTCTTCCAAAATAGAAGCTAGGGGAGGAGAATGATCAGAGTTTCATCTATTTAGATGCTTCACACCAAACCCCGGGTAACTATTACCAATCCACTGTTAATAAGAACCGGTCAAGTCTGGCTTAATAGAGGCCTGGCCAGTGCGGTTATTGACCAAAGTGTAATGAGAACCAACGTAGCCAGCATCAGCTAGTGAAGACACATGCATAAAAGCATTAAATCAACCAGGCTTGCATGTTACTAGCCGACCTCCAGACTTCTCAGAAGGTTAGAGATAGAATTAAATACCCCCTTATGATTCAGGGAACAGTCACAGTATCAGATAGAGCAATGAGCTCATCAAAAAGGCACCGTCTAATGGAAGCATTACAGCTTGCATACACAAAAGTCACTATCATAATTTCCTGGCCTTCCTAAATAACAGATAGGGTAATGTGTTGATCAGAGGAGGAGGAGACCTGCATAGAGACATTATGCCAAAAACCCATATTTGGAATCCTCCCCAGTATTACCAGCAAAAGACTGCATGCGAAGGGATCTGCACAAAGATTTCGCCGGACTTAAGGGGATCATCGGCTCAGCTATAGCAACAACATCAACTTTATTAGAATTAACAATCCTGCGCAATGATCTCCTAGAGGCATTGTTAGAAATACCCCTAATATTCCAGTAAATAATAGGATTATTCATGAGTAAACATAGTCGTGTTGAGCATCCGCAGCTTTGGTCTTAGACCTAGTAGTAGCACCTGTCTTCTTTTTGATATGAGAATGTTCAGTAGTAACAAATCTGGCATGTAAATATTCTCGTAGCTGCAATAATAGAAGCCTTCTGAAGTTGTTCGTCTGGAGGAATTGGAAACAAATCAGAAGAATCAATAACTTCCAAAATTGCGCTTCCCTCCTCCACCACCGTCGCCGGGTAGATGGGCGGGTCTCCTTCTCCGTCACCGAGTATGGCTCTCATGGGATTCATGGGTACCATCTGGCGTATTATCCTCGGCATGTTGTTGCCACATAAAGTGTCATCGCCATGCAAGCCTTGCACCTCAACAGTGACAGCATTCTCCTGTTGCCTACGTAAAGTGTCATCGCCATGCAAGCCTTGCACCTCAACAGTGACATCATTCATCAGTTCGGACAGCGGTTGTTGTAATAAAAGCACGATTCCCGTCATTGTCTTCATTACCCTCATCAAGAACCGAGAACCTACTTCTGGATAGGAGACAGCTTGGCTTCTCCTGAGAAATTTTCTGGTGCCAAGTTTTCTTAGCGGACACTTGCATGGAACTTCCTTCGGAACTGGATGAGCTGGGGGGGCATTGTTGTTTTCCTGCATTTGCACAACCGACGTCTTATTCTTTTGTGACAATCTGAAACTTCGTGACCTAGCTTGTGACAAAAGGAACAAATAACAGGATACCATAGTAAATAACTTTCTGCCAGAATCCATCAGCACCACAGCCAATCCATATCTCTCCGGCCTGGGTTTAAGAATATCAATTTCCATGCACACAAAAGCTTCCTTTGTCTGCATGAGAGCCATGGTGGTTCATATTCTTAGAACATGACCAAGATTGCCAGCAATGGACTTCAAAAATCCTCATAGTAGTAATAACTAGAAGCATCGGGAGACCAATCCAAATGGGAATAACAGTGGGATCAGCGTTGAAATCAAAGTGGGGATCCCATTTGAAGAACATGTACCTCAACCCTTTAAGATAAAGGTTCCTGCACATGATGACTTTCAGATAATCATCCTCCTCTTCAAAACGCAATAACAAGTGCCGGTTATTGAGAACACTAACTATATAGTCACCCTTGAGTAGCAGTCTTTGAGATAGCATAGATTTGAAATCCGGGATGGAGCACCGACCATATGGACATCGAGTAATCAAAGTCAGTCTGAATGTTTGTATGGATTACTAACTCTTCTCGAGAAATGAACACAGCCGGTTCCCCAGAATTAGTGAATCTTGGAGGTTTGATCCCAATGTTGATGGATGGAGGCGGTTTGGTAGAGGAGATAATTTGAGCATAAGACTTCCGACCAGTAGCACCAAGATCAGCAACACCATCCGAAGGACCTACCAGAACCGCCATGGGACAGGAGGCAGATGCCCCCGCCAGCCCCCAGGGCCAGCGGCGAGCAGGGAAGAGCAACCCAGGGGCACCAAAAGTGCAGAACTTCTCTCTCCAGCATTCTGGAGAGAGAACCATTCTACAAACTCCAAATCAAAACAATGGTCCCATTTAGCCATTGTAGTGAGCCTGGGAATATCTTCTTTCATTACTATCTAGACTGTGGATATGATGTGGATGATGGAAAAAGATTGAATACTTATTTATTTCCGTTGTTCTCATTAATATTCTTGTATATCTCAATCAAATGTTAGAGTTGGGTAAATATCCCGCTGTGACGGCATTATCTATACCGACGTGGGTTGGTATAATCGTACCGGTATAAGGAGGGTCGTTACAGAAATTGGTATCAGAGAAAAGAGTTGAGATTGTACATGTGTAATCATCATCTTCATAATATTCTAAGTCTTTATAAAATTGTCCACATGTATAGAAATGATTAATAATGAATGAAAGATAGTTAAGAACAGGTTAGGGCTAAATAACTTAGTTTCTAACTGTGATTAAATTGGTTTACAAGATATGGCTTCTCATGGCAGGCGTGGTGCCATGCTAGAGATGATGAGCAGAGGTGAGAGGAGAGGGGTGAGCAGCAGGCCCCAGTACCGCAGGGTCCTACTATACTTCCTCCACCACTGCTTGTGGATTATGGAGTGTTCATGCAAGGCCTGGTGCTGGCTATGCAGACATAGGCACTTACCCAGGCGGCACTCCAGGCTCCGTTGGTGGCTCATGTTAGAAATGTAAGATAGAAGTAGTCTATTTTTAATTAATGTATGATTGTTATGTCCTTATGTGTTGTTTATATTGCTTGTTGTAGCAGGCTCAGGCTCCAACTCCAGTTCCCAGGGCATGGCCATTGTGGTCCTTCCATCATGGAGCGTTTCAAGAGGATGGCTCCACCCTCTTTTAAGGGGAGAGTCAGTCATTGCTGGTGAGAGCTAGATGAGGGAGATTGAGAGATCTTCCGAGCGATTAGGTGTGCCAAGGAGGACAAGGTCAGCTTGGCCACCTATATGCTTCAGGTATTATTTATTTTAATTGCATGTAATGCATTAAGCTTAGATTGTTTAGATTGGTCCTTATGGGTGGTTCATGCAGGAGAGAGCCGACGTATGGTGGTCCTCTTCACTGCATAGCTGGTTTGAGGTCAGCGCTATAGAGGTGGCATGGGATGAGTTCGTGAGGCTCTTCCGGGCCATGTTCATCCCGGAGCATATCAAGGACAAGATGGAACTGAAGTTTCTTACTCTTACCTAGGGATCCATGATCGTACTTGAGTACGAGGCCAAGTTTGCAGAATTGTCAAAATATGCACCTCATATCCTTGCTGATGAGCGCAGGAAAGGGAAGAAGTTCGTGTGGGCCATAGGCCATCACTGAGGTCGAGGTTGGAGGTGTTTGACCTCGTACCCTAGATGAGGCTCTCAACGCAGCTTGTAGATAGGAGACAAGATGGAGCAATATGGAAGAGAAGAAGGCGTCTCATAAGAGATCTGCACCTCTGTTCCAGCAGTACGATAGAAAGAAGTGGCATACAGTCACCGCAGCATCCCGTGGTAGCGAGCAGTCAGCAGGCAATGACACGAGGTCCCCCGGCATCAGACCTAGTGGCAGGAAGGAGTGTCCTCACTGTGGAAGGGAACATGGTGGTACAGAGTGCTAGAAGCTGGCAGGGAAGTGCCTCAAGTGCAGAAGCAGTGAGCATCAGATCAGGGACTGTCCAAGACTCAGCAAGGAGTCTAGTGGGAGCTCAAGCCCCGCAGCGCAGCAGCAGTAGTGCCAGCTACAGGAAGACCAGGAGGGAGCCTCGAGCCCAAGCTCGAGTGTTCGCGTTAGCGTGAGAGGATGCCGAGCAGGTGGAGCACGTCACCGAAGGTACGGTCTTATCATGGGTGTGCACGCTCGGGTTTTATTTGATACGGGTGCCACTAACTCATTCATTTCTAAGTAGTTTGCTAGGCAGTTGGCAGTAGAGTCAGGATTAGAGGAAGGAGTTAGAGGTCCCTTTGTCTATGCACACACCTGTGGGAACGGTATCGACGAGGAAGTGATTCCGTTGTTACCTGTGTGCATTGAGGAGAGTCGTAGATGGGTGCTCTTTTTTCTAAAGATGAAGGACTATGATGCAATTCTTGGTCTGCATTGGCTAGAGGAGCATTATGCCTTAGGAGATTGTCATGGAAAGAAGATTATTTTCCATATTTCTGGTGAGGATGTTTTTCACATCCATTATCAAGGAACTTAGCGGGAAGGTTTGTCATCTCCGCCATGAAGGCAATGAGAAATGGTGAACAAGGGATGTGACGCTTTTCTTGCCAGTGTGGATTAGTACCAAAGGCTGATGAGTCACCTACCCTTGGAGAGATTGATGTAGTGCGGGAGTTTCCAGACATTTTTCATGATGATTTTTCTGGATTACCACCGGTTAGGGAGATAGACTTTACTATAGAGTTGCTTCCAGGCACCTCTCCTATCTCAAAGGCTCTATATCGGATGGCACCTGCGGATTAGCTGAGTTAAGGAAGCAGAGTTGCAGGATTTGATATATAAGGGATTTATTCGCTCTAGTGTATCCCATTGGGACGCACCTGTATTATTTGTCAAGAAGAAAGATGGTTCACTTAGGTTGTGCATTGATTATATGAAGCTCAACCAGTGACGGTGAAGAATAGGTATCCCTTACCACGGATTGATGATCTATAGGACTAGTTGCAGAATGCATTGGTCTTTTCTAAGATTGATTTACAGTCTGGCTATCATCAGTTGAGGATTAGGAGTGAAGATGTGTCCAAGACGCCCTTTAGGCCTCGTTATGGACATTATGAGTTTTTGGTTCTTCCATTTGGTCTAACCAACGCCCCTGTAGCATTCATGGATCTCTTGAACAGGGTGTTTAGACCTTATCTAGATAGTTTTGTATTAGTATTCATCGATGATGTGCTAGTCTATTCTCCGGATGAGGCTACACAACGTCAGCATTTGAGGGTAGTGTTAGAAGCTCTCCGAGAGCAAAAGCTATATGCAAAGTTCAGCAAGTGCGATTTTTGGATGTGCGAGGTTCATTCCTTGGGCATGTTGTCTCCGGTGCTGGTGTAGCAGTTCATCCAGCAAAGGTCGAGGCTGTACTAGATTGGGAGATTCTCAGGACCCCCATCGGATTTCAGAGTTTCTTTGTTTAGCGGGTATTATCGGCGATTTATTGACGGATTTGCATCTATTGCCGCCCTTTGACTAAGCTACCAAGAAGGGTGTGAAGTTTGTATGGTCCAAGGAGTGTGAGAGTAGCTTTCAATTGTTGCAAGGTAAGCTACTTCTGCACCGGTGTTGATTTTGCCGAGTGGTGTAGAGGGTTTTGCCATCTATTCAGATGCATCTCGGATTGGTTTAGGCTATGTGTTGATGCAGCAGGGAAGGGTAGTGGCATATGCTTCTCATCAGTTGAAGGAGCATGAACGTAACTTTCCGACTCATGATTTTGAGCTTGCGGCAGTGGGTTCATGCACTGAAGATCTAGAGACACTATCTTTATGGTGTCAGATTAAGGTGTTCACGACCATAAGAGCTGAGGTACGTCTTCTCCCAAAGGAGTTAAACCTGAGGCAGAGGAGATAGATTGAGTTCCTCAAGACTACGACTTTGATCTTCAGTATCATCCTGGAAAGTGAATGTCGTAGCGGATGTCTTAGAAGAAAAGAGGTCTTTACTCCAGTAGGATTGGAAGATGTTGGACGATGCTGCATGTGCGATGAGAGTAGAGCAGCATTATTATGTCAGTCTTTTGTAGCTCAGTTGTCCATTCGGTCTACTATGCTTGATAAGGTGATCGAGCAGCAGAAGGCGACCATAGACTCCAGGAGTTGGTGGGCAAGGAGGGCATTTCTCGTGATAAGGATGGTGTGATTAGGTTCATCACCGAGTATGTTCCCGATATAGTGGATGTCCATGCGCATGTATTAGTAGAAGCTCATAGGTCGAGGTTCCCTATTCATCCAGGTAACACTAAGATGTACCAGGATTTAAAGAGATCATTTTGGTGGTCTAGCATGAAGAAAGATGTGGCAGATTTGTATCCAGGTGTTTAGTATGCCAGCAAGTGAAGGACGAGCGTCAGCGACCATCTGGTCTGATGCAGAAGATGGAGATCCCAGTATGAAGGGGGGACCATCACTATGATTTTGTAATGGGTTTGCCCTGATCAGGAGGGGCAATGACTCGATTTGGGTAGTGTAGATAGATTCTCTAAGACTACGCATTTCTTGCCTATGAAGAAGAAGCAGTCAGTTGAGAGTTTGGCTAGGTTGTATGTTAGTAGCATTATTAGGTTGCATGGTGTGCCGAAGTCGATCATTTCGGATCAAGATCGAGATTTACTTCGAGACTGTGGAAGGGTCTTCAGGATGCTTTGAGTTTCGAATTGAAGCTTAGTTCGGCGTTCCATCCCAAGACAGATAGACAATATGAGAGGACTATCCAGACGCTCGAGGATATGTTGAGAGTATGTGTACTAGATTGGAAGGGTGATTGGGAGCGTCATCTACTCTTGTGGAGTTCGCATATAACAACAGCTTTCATGCGAGTATTGGTGTGGCTCCATTTGAGGCATTATATGGAAGGCCTTGTAGATCTCCTTTGTGTTGGGAGGAGACAGGTGATAGGCAGTTGATTGGTCCGGAGTTAGTGCAAGAGACTTCGGATAAGATCTAGCTTATCAGGAAGAGGCTTGTTGCGGTGCAAGATAGGGAAAAAGTTATGCCGACAGCAGGAGAAAGGATATGGAGTTCGAGATTGGCGAGCCTATTTTTCTAAAGATTTCTCCTACTCGAGGTGTTGTCAGATTTGGCAGGCATAGTAAGTTAAGTCCTAGATTCATTGGCCCGTATGAGATTCTCAGGCGTTTGGGTAGCGTGGCGTATGAGCTAGCTTTACCACCAGCATTAGCTAGTGTTCATCCTATATCCACGTATCCTGCTCAGAAGGTATGTTCGAGATCCATCTCATGTTGTTAGTCACGAGCCAGTGGAGATCCAGCCAGAGGTGTGTATGTTGAGCAACCAGCATCTATTCTTCACCGGAAGGTTCAGCATCTATGGAACAAGAGCATGCGTCCGTGAAGGTGCTATGGCGGAACTTCTTGTGAGAGGAGGCTACTTGGGAGCTTGAGGATGCTATGAAGAAGAAGTATCCCAATTGTTTGAGTTGTGTCGTTCTAACTTCGAGGACGAAGTTTTCTTTAAGGGGGAGAGGGTGTAAGGCCCTCGAATTTTGCCTCTTTTATTTAAATTTTGGTTATGTGTTGTTTAGATGCCTTGTGTATATTGCTATGTGTATACATGTATATGTATAAATATGTAATTATTTTTGTACATGTTATTTGAGTATTGATGTACATAGGTGTATATGTGGTGATAAGTACATGTTGTTTTAGTTACATATACATATGGTACTTTATTATACATTATACATTACATGTGTGTATGTACATAGTGTAAGCATGGTTTACAACATTTTGTGTTCTGCCCGAAGTGCATTTAACATAAACATGCATGGATGCTTAGGGTTAAGTCGACGTCCAGATCGATGGACGCCTACTCAAAGTTGGAGGCAACCAATGTGGCTGTCTATTTCACAGAACCTGTGCGATCTCACATCTGAAACAGATGCGTTTCCTCCGACTCCTATTTTGGAAACTCCGTCCAACAGTAGGATGCCCTTCTAATTGCGTAACCAAATTCCCATGGCTATAAAACACTCTTCTCTGGCTGGATTAGACCCTTTTGGCTTCTTGTCAAAACCCTACAACTGCTTGTGTGAAACTGAAACTTTAGAGGCTTTGATCCGGCGACTGAAGAGTTCTCTTGGCGATCTACATCGACTAGAAGGAACTTGGAACAATTGTGAAGCATCCCTGACTCCAGTGTGCAACCTGTTTCAACACAGAACCAGATCTGGGAGGATTTAGAAGGTTTCTTAGCTTGGCTGAGGATAGCTTCTCTTACAATTAAATCACGTTATGAAATTTTGAGAGGAAAGTAACCATTGTACATCAACTTACCCATGTTAGCTAGGGTCGTAGGAATTTTACAGAATTATCCCGTGTCCTGGAACCCCCATTCACCATGATTTTATGCATCCAGACTGTGTTTCTGCAGATAGGAACTCACGGCAACATCTAGTGCGTTAAGATCCCTGGTTGGCGACAGGATCTTGTGTCGTTAACCCATGTTGGCGGCAACATCTGTGCCACCAAGTTCAACAGGTTTGACAAAATGCATGTTTTGTCTTTGTGACGTATTTTCTGGATTTCTAGACATGAATACATGCTGTAGAAATTTTGTATAATCAAATACATCTAGTGGAACATGTCATGTGATTAGGTCGAAATTTTGTGCATTGTACTATTTATTAGCATTTCTGAAATGAGATATTAAGCATGATTGGCCCTTTTTAATTCTGTTTAATAAGATCTATGTTAAATAGGGTTTCAAAAAATTTCTTTCACTATATGATGACTGTGTTAAGGTGTTAGCACTGCTGGGTATAACTATTTATTGTGAAATCTATTGAATGGAAAGTGATAAAATGCATGAAATTATTTCAATTACTGAAATTCGTTTACTGATATGAAAAATATAGAAAAATTGAGCAAGTGTTATAATTATTGTTTGGAACGTTATAAAAATTCGTGTTGTTTGGGTAATAGTAGGTAATGTTTGGTTTTAAAGAGAGAAATTGACCATGTAAATCATGCTAGTTTAAATCGTATTGTGATTCAGTTAATAACACTGATCAGGACTGTATTAGAAGTTGATCATCATATAAAACAGTAAAAGCATGTCATGTAAACTGATCCATATTTATGTGTTAAAAATGCATGTGTGGGTGCAAGTGCATGTGAATAATGTAGGAAAATATGGTAAATGTTTAATGGTGAAATTGTGCCATGTGGGACACTGCTACCATAGAGGGCTGTGGAACTCTAATGTAGTAAAGTCCTACGGGAAGGTCAATGTGTGTGATGTCCTATGGGCAATTAAGATGAAATCCTGGAGGTGGACAAGTACCACTAGTTAAGGGGAGAGTGCTTCTCCCAGTCCTTCGCAGTTAACCAAGATCCATTACTGCGTTGCCTAGGTGTTGGATAAGGGTTGTGTTATGTGTGTCCTTCTAGTGTGGTTTGGACTATGTGTCACGGTAACTAAGTGAAAATGTGAAAATGTGTATGTGACATGTGAAATGTGAAATATGTGAATTGTGAAATTTAAGTGAATGTATCATCATGTGAATTAGTGTAATCTTATGTGAATGTGCTAACTCCATGTCAAAACAGCAAGTAAGATGTGTGTACAATTGTGTTAAATACATGAAAATTTGAATAGAATTCATATTAGGTATGTTGTTTACCTTAGTATAGTTTCATGCTTAAATCATGTAAAGATGCAAGATGGTTTGAATGAAATTTAATTCCTTAAAACATGATGAACAATCGGTGTAGAAATCATGTTATAAGTTTATATAAATTGTTAAAGCATTGCAAAGCATGTACTAAGTTATCCTTAATTGTTTAGAAAACTAGCATGTGTTCTATGTTCTAAATGGTAAGCATGTGCCATGTATCTATTTGCTTTAGATTCTATGAATGAAAATTTAGTCTGTATAAAGTAGTCCCATGTATATTTATGTCCATTAGAAGATAGCATGTTCATGTGATGTGTGTATAGTTGTGTGCATGGATTGCTTGCTGGTCTATTTAGACTTATACTCGCTTCAGCGTACAGGTGCAGGTGTCTCCACTTCTTCCGAGGAGATAGTTAGGAGTGACCCGAGCGAGAGGAGTAGCTTTTGTTGTGGAGATCCTTCTTTGTACTTTCTTTTCATTAGTATCTATTCCAATAATGATGTAATTCACAGGGACAATGTAATGTATGAGAATTGTAATAATGTGGACTTTATTCTTCTTTCATTACTATCTAGACTGTGGATATGATGTGGATGATGGAATAAGATTGAATACATAATATTTCCATTGTTCTCTTTAATATTCATTTATATCTCAATCAAATGTTAGCGTTGGGTAAATGTCCCACGGTGATGGCATTCTCTATGCTGACGTCGGTTGTTATAATCGTACCGGTATAAAGAGGGTCGTTATAATACCTTCTTGAAAGGGATCTTCAAGGACAGTAGCAAAAGGCTCCTTTAAGCTAGAGCATCTTTGATTGGCTCGGAGGCATACCATCTGGAACAACATCTTCATGCTCTCCCTCAATTAGAGATCTTCAACTAGAGCACTACGCGATTCTTCAATAGGGATTTCTACATACTCCCCCTCAGTACGAGCAACTTTCTAATAGGATGACAAAAGTTTGTTGTACAACAGGAGTTTCAAAGTAGGTGCAGGAATACTTTTAGCTGAATGCCAAAAGGGTCAATGTGTTTTGGAGCAATATCTTCAATTCTCGGTTCAGACAATGTGGGGATGCAACAGGTCCATCATTCCTAACTACAGTCATAGCTTCTTGAACAGATGGAGCATCAGTAGTAGTAGGTATCTCTTTGATGGCTTCTCTTTATCATGGAAGTTTTTGACCAAACATATGCTGACAGAGGAAAACCACTTTCTTAAGTTCTTTGTGTGGATGGGCTGCCCCCTTTTCTCCAAAAGTTCCCCTTCTAGATCAACTTCAAAATGTCGAAACTTTTTGGTAAGTAGATGAGAAAAGGGAAGGGATACTGCCAACTTGTTCTTCTTTTCCCAAATAAGTTCATTGCAGACTTCATCTTATCAAACATAATTTGTGCCATATTTACATTCTGATTTTGCATAGCCCAAATATGATAACGGCATCTCCTTTGTGTATTGAGAAAAAGTGGCTGCGAGGTACTAAAATTTGCCAAACAATGAAATGCAGTAGCTATTGAAAGCATTAAATTGATTTATGTCTATTTTTTCTTCCTAAGCTTATACTCTATTTCAAGAATCCCAAGGCCATTGGCATGAATATCTAGTGAGTTGATCAAGCTGTGACCTTCCTTAGAAACACCAAATAAATTCTCCAACAGATCAGAGTGATATGAATGACTTACCTTTGACAAAAGAGGTGAGTGTTCCTTCATCTTCAGGACTGAAGGCAGGTATAGAACAACATTGCCATGTGCGGATAGCTGGGTTCGGAAATAGTAACATATCTCTATCCACTTCACCTCTGTAGAGCTTCAATCACACAAACCATCCCATGCTTCTCCAAATCTGCCAAATCAACTGCCTTATTCCCACAAATCTTGATCTTCACTGCCTGAAATCTTTCGAGTTGTTCTGCCATGAGGAAAGCATCATTGTAACCACCCAAACTGCTGGAACTACTAGAAGCAGCCATGGAAAATTACAAGGGAATGCTCTGAAGGATCGGGAAAGGAAGAGGAGTAAAACCCCTCAAGAAATTTAGTGCGAAGAATTATATCTTTCGAGAATGGGGAGAAGGATTTAGGAGTCGATGGATGGTTTCACAGACCTCGGAGTCGAAAGGGCGCGAAGAGAGACAGAGAGAGAGAATCGGTAAGAAATCAGTTGCCTCCGAAATAAAGAAGGATAAAATAAAAAGCGATGGAGTAATAATACACAGACGGACAAAAAAAAGTGTGACGATAGCATAAAGGCGAAAAGAATAGATAGTAGATTTATTTAATTAAGGAGAGAGAGTTAACCATGTTCTGAAATGGATATTTTATTTCAGTTATATGCAGCTAAATCTGTTACAATTTGCACATGCCTAACTCCGTCTTAGAGAGGTAAATCTCTCTCAGGTTAGGCTTTGTAAATATGTCTGCTAAGTATTTTCAGTATCTATAAAGGAAATATTTGTATACCATTTGCTACATGATCTCTAATAAAATGATATCAAACCTCAATATGCTTTGTCCTCGAGTATGTTACATGATTCTTGGTGAGATTGATAGCACTGGTTTGTGTCACATAACAGTGGAATAGTTTTGATGTGTAGGCCATAATCTTCAAGCTGTTGTTTGAACCAAAGGAGTTGTGTACACCAGCTCCCAACGACTACATATTTAGCTTCAGCTGTAGATAATGCTACTGAATTTTGTTTCTTTGAAGAACGTGATATTAAGCACCCTGCAAGAAATTGACAACAACCACTGATACTTTTTCTATCCACTTTGCAATCAGCATAGTAAGCATCAGAGTATCAATTAAATTTGTTTCACAGATTTTAGGATACCATAGACCTAAGTTATGAGTATGAGCTAAATATCTATAAATTCTTTTTACTAAGATCTGGTGTGATTCCTTAGGATCATATGATACTTGCACACATGCATACATTGAATAAAATATCAAGTCTACTTGAAGTTAGATAAAGTAGAGAACCATGATTTGTAGTCCAAGGAAGTAGTTGAGTTCCCCTCATGCTCATTTCAAATTCTCCTCTGGTTCTTACCCAACAGATGGATCTCCAATTATGTTTTCTTCTGGATGATCCCTTTTATATCTCCATTCCCTAGGAAGATCATTATGAGTAATATCTTTTTGTCGCAATTCTTCCAGGGTGGATCACATTATCATGATGGATGCTTCCTTCAGTTTCTTGTATAGATTTTTTGTACCTTCACCATCACTAACAATTTTCTTTCTCAAGGAAGGGTTAGATTCATCAAAAATAACATGTACAGTTTGTTCAATAAATAAACTCCTTTTATTGAAAACTCTATATCTTTTGGGTTTAGAAGTGTAACCCATAAAAATAACTTCATCGGATTGGGATCCAACTTACCAATATTTACTACCATTATTGTAAATGAAGCATGGGTATCAAAATATTTGAGATCGTTGATCTTGGGTTTCTTCTGCTTGAATAGGTTATGGTTTTCTTCAATATGGGCCTGATCATAGCTCTATTGATTATGTAGCAAGCTATATTAATTGCTCTGCCCAGAAATATCTTGGAAGGTTGTATTCAGAGAAAATAGTTTTTGCCATATCTAGTAGTGTTCTATTCTTTCTCTCAGCTACTCCATTTTGCTGTGGTGTTCCTGGTGCCGAGAAGTGTGTTCAATCCCTAAATCTTACAGAATTCTACAAACCTGTCATTTAAATTCTCCTCCATGATCTGATCAAATATTATAATGCTGAACTTTTATCTTTGAACTAGCTTGCTGAAACTTTACAAAAGTTTCAAAGGTGCCATCTTTGTGTTCAAGAAATGATACCCATGTGTATCTAGAGAAATCATCAACAATAACAAATCCAAATTCTTCCCTCCTAAATTGTTGTTCTCATTGGTCCAAATAAGTCCATATGAAGCAATTCTAACGTTTAGAGGTAGTGACAATTGTCTTGGATTTGAAAGAAGATTTGCATGTTTCTTTTTGCACAAGGTTCACAGATATTATGCAATCTTGAATTCATCTTGGGTAGACCTTCCACTAGGTCATATTTGATAAGTTTTTGGATTCCATCCAAGCTGGCGTGTCCTAATTTCTTATGCCATAGTTCAACATTTTGCTCTTTGCTAGCTGCCAGACAAATATCTTGACTTTCAAATCTTCTAGATATATTCATAAAGATTTCTTTCTTTGCGGCTTCAAAGATTGTTGTTCCTTCCTTGATGATTAAGCATTTGGATTCCTGAAACTTAATTGATGACCCTTGTCACATAGCTGACTGATGCTGATCAAGTTATGCTTAAGACATTCGATGCAAAGAACATCTTCTATCAATGTCTTGTCTTTTCTTCCAATTGTTCCACAACCAATGAATGTACCTTACCATGTCTCCATATGTTACTGTTCCTTCTTCATTTTGATAAATGAGAATAGCTTTTATTTCGGTCATATGCATTGAGCACCTGTTATCTAGGTACCACTTTGATACTCTAAGGCTTCCATGTAATAATCAATGAAAGTTAGACACCCAAGTTATTTGGGTCCTGATTGGTTAGCTTCTACAGAATTCCTTTTTGGAACCCACTTTCGGTGTTTAGTTGTATAGGTATTTTTTGTATGACCCAATTGTTACAGTGAATGCAATAGAAAATATGATTTATTGTTTGTTGGCTTACTGTTTTTATTCGTTTTTGTTTTATACCCAGGTTCCTATTCAGCTATAAATCTTGGCATTGGATATCATTTGGATATACAACTGTTTCTTCATTTTCTGGTAGAGTATACCCAATTCCATATTTCTTCCTACTTGATCTTCTTGCCCTCTTAATATTAATGAAAATCTTCCATTAGTAACTTCTCAATTTGGCTGTTAAATACTCATTGTCCTTGTTAATACATTAATTTCACTCTTAAATTTAGTTATGGTTTTTTAGCTTTCAGACTTAATATTTTTTCATTCTGAAATTTTACATCTTTACATAGCGACTCGTTTCTTCTTTTTAGTTCTAAAATTTGCTTTTCCAATTGTTCAATTTCTGATTTTAAATGTGAGTTAGTTATTTCAAGACATACATAATTTTTCTTGATTGATTTTAATTATTTAAGTACATCTTATATTTACCATATAGTTCATTGAATGCTTCTTCTAGACTATTTGAATCAAAGTCATTACATGAAGTAAAAGAAGAGTCTAAAGTTACCCTATCGTCGATATTTGCCATAAATGCTAGGTTGACCTTTTCTTCTTTTTCTTCACTGGAGCTTGATTCACTGCCTATGTCACTTTAATTATTCCATGTAGCAGCCATGGCCTTCTTCTTTTATTTCTTAAATTTGTTGGTATTTTCCTTCTTCTTAAACTCTACCTTCTTAAGTTTCAGACACTCAGCCTTAAGATGTCTGTAGATGTGTCTTTTTTCTCAAAACACACCCCACAAAGAGATTGATTTAGAAAACTCAGATATAAGTGATGAAAGGAAATAGCGAAAAGAGGTGGAAAGAAAAGAAAAAAAAGTGCTTGTGTGCACGATATGGAGTGTGATCGCCAGACACGCGAGCGTGTCAAAGGAGACGGAAGAGAGGAAGATGCAGTACTTACCTTCACCTGAAGATCGTGGGAGAGTGTGTGCGGGTCCTTCTTACACCTTCCACTGGCCAGTCGACAAAGAAGATTTAGCCTCGGGTTACCTTGCAATAAAAGACAACAAAGAGACAAGTGAAAGGATGATTAGACTTAGAGTTGTAGCACAATCATCAAGTAAAGTAAAATGAAAAATACTTGCATGGGCATTAACACACCTCGTTGGGCGGTGTTAAACCCCTAAAAGTGCAGGTACGGAGAAAATGATGTGGGTATGTGTGTGTCGATGATAGTGTGATGAATGTGCTAAGAGAATAAAAACGACATTAAAGAAAGGAGGGTGAAAAGGTGGCAATGGAGCTGCTACATGGAATGGATGAAGTGGGAGGAGAGGTCGCCTTCCGCCTCGCTCCAGTGCGCCTGAAGAAGCCGGGGGCTCCTGACTCCAAGGATTGAGCGTGTGGAGTGGCTTGGAACAAGGGGTGATCTTCCTTGGTTTGGAGTTCGGTTTCCAATCTGGCAGGGCTTCGTCGTGATGCCTCCGTTCTCCCAAAACAATGGCCTCGGAGGTTCATCTTATAGAAAAAGTTCTTTGAATCACGTCGGAGACAGTGGACACCTTTCAATTAATGAATCGCGTCCGACTAAAGCATCGCTATTTAAAAGATCCGCTTGATTCGCCAATCATAGCCTATAGCTATTTCGATAATTGCGTCAGGTATAACCGCCACGTTTTCTAACAGAATCGATCTTCTGATAAAATTGATCTTGATCTGACGGAAGGTTTGAAACGCGGTGACTTAAGTGGACACGATTCTATTTGTCATGATCCAAAATGTGGGAGCTCTAAATGCGGCGGCGTAGGGTCTAGGACTTAGGTTTGAATCGTGGCGGCTTGATCGGACGCAAATCAAAATAGAGTAGGTGACAGAAAAGTTGCGATACGCGTCTGCTTTACCCACCACAGATCAAAACCTCCTAAACGGCGTCCACTGTATCGGACGCGAATAAATGAAGTTCAACAGACCCCCTTCAGACCCCTTAGGATAACTCCTTAAAATCCTAGAAAAATCAGGAAAAAATAGGAAAAAAATACTCAGGAGGTTAATTGAAGAGAACCACTTTGAGGCATTGCGGTGTAACACAAAGTTTGCTCGATATGTTGCCAAAATGGCATGTCTACAATGTCCAAGCTTCTTACATTCATAACAGATAGACTCAGGTCTTTTGAATTCTTTGCCTTCAGGTCTTTTGAATTCTTTGCCTTTCTTGAAGTGTCTCCTCCGGACAGATATTTCTTTTTAGCTAAAATTCGTTGCAGTCGTCTGGAGAGAAAAGCTTCTCATCTTCACCGTTCTCTTCACTTCTTTCACTTTCCGATTCGCCTTCAGATGTGTTTTCTGCAGCCTTGAGGGCATTGTTGTACTTTTTCTTGTTGGAGGTTCTTCCAGCCTTTCCATGTTTATCTCAAGAGCCATTAGAGACCCAATGAGTTTTTCAAGAGAAACTACCTTAAGATCATTTGCTTTTTCTATGGCAGTAACCTTGGGAGTCCATGTAGTTGGTAAGGATCTAAATATTTTCCTTACAATATCTCCTGTCTCATACCTTTTACCTAGCCCATCCAAGTCATTGTGATATCTGTAAATCTACTGTACATTTGAGAGATGCATTTCAAATTTCTCATACTGTGTTACCAGTATATCTATTCTGGTTTCTCTTACCTTGTCTGTTCCTTCATAGGTAAGTTTTAACTTGTCACACATTTCTTTGGCTGATATGCATGCAGATATCCTGTTGAATTCCTTCTTGCTTAGTGAACAACACAATATGCGCTTTGCCTTGTTGTTCTGAGACATTTGCTTCTTGTCAGCATCTGTCAAGTTTTCTTTGGAATTCAGAATTATCAGATCTTCGTCTTCTATTATGGTCCATAGCTGATAATCAAGACCTTGAAGAAAGAACTCCATTCTTGTCTCCCAATAATTGTAGTCTCTCCATCGAACAGTGCAGGCCGGTTGACTAATTGTCATTCTACATATCCTTGGGCTGCCATTTATCTTTGCTCTTCAGATCGTGAGATCTTCTTCTTGAAGAGACTTGGCTCTGATACCACTTGACCAGGTTGCAAGCCTAGAGGGGGGGGGGTGAATGGATTGCTAAAAATATTTCTATGATTTTTTCTGTTAAACAAAAATTTCTTTGAAAAGAAACACTTAACTCAAATGTTAGAGTTATGAGCAATGGAAACAAAATAAAAGCAATCACATGAACAACAGAACTTTATCCTGGTTCAGATCTATTATTAAAAGGAGTCCTACGTCCAGTCTCTAAGCAATAACCTGGATTCCACTAGCTAAGGGTACAGTCCCCCTAAGGACACTTACACATCCAGCACCAGCTAGCCTTCTCTTCACTACACAACGATGTATACACCATCAATTACAATAGGTCTTTCTTTCTACAAAAGGGAAGCAACCACCCACTCCACTGCAGGTCCTCTCCTCACAGATGAAGAGGAGCACTCAAGAAGAGTAAAGAGATGATGGCCCCTAGACCAAGCTCATAGCAAATGCTTGATCTGAGGTGAATCTGAGAGACAAGAGAATTATACTAGGAAGAAGTTCTCTCAGATCTAAAACAAGCTCTCAAACTCTAGAAGACAAGAACAATGCTTTTGGAGAGCTAAGAGCAGAAGAGTTTTTCTGAATGAAGGATCGAGCTCTTCTATTTATTCTTTTTCTTCAAGTCAGTTTCCATGGTGTCAACACACTTCTATTTATCGTCTCATGAGGAAGTATATATTGAAGTGTCTGTTATCTCTCATCTTGAAACATGTTAGCTGTGTCTGGTCCAACGTAGGAATTAGGAAAACCTGCAGTCATTAAATGCTTGGATAGAGACCCAGTGAGAGAAAGACCATCTAGATATCCTTACCCCTGTAAAGTTTCTGATCCACCTTCTTACCTTCTGGATCACTATCTAACATGGTAGATGTGCTCATGGGAGTAGATAGTTGTTTTGCATTTTCAAATCCAAATTTCTTTAATAATTCTATGGTGTATTTGATCTGACTGATGTGAGTTCCTTTCTTGCTTTGCTAAGCCATAATTCCAGAAAAATATCAATTACCACAATTTGTAAAAGAAACCAAGTTGCCTCAGAAAAAGGCCCTTGTAAAAGAAAAAGTTTTCAAAAACTATGTTCTAAACAGACATCATAAAACAATAAGAACTGCAAAATAGATTATATTCATTGTTGTTCTCATTGTAATAAATTAAGACACACAGTAAACACCTGCACAATAAGGCAGCTAGTATGGATCCCGAAAGGATATTTTTATGCATCTAACCATCAAAGACCCAAAAAGTTTTGGGTACCTACTTCTGAGTAGTTTATTTGCAGGATAGTCTTGGAGCATCAGGATCAAGAATGCTCAAGGAATTGGTGACTGCCAGCTCTTCATCCATCTCATATCTGAAGACGAGTAGTCATTAATTTATTTTAAAATTTCAGTATTACTAATAACTATTTGCAAGTTTCATTCAGGTGGAGTCTCTCATTCAGGGGAGCACAGACTAAGGGGGAGTTATTCATTAATGTCAATCATTGTTGAACCCCTCAATGGTAAGAAATTTTCACAAAGGGGAGAGAATGCATGGTAAGATCCTTCCTTTTTGGTTAGTGACAAAAAGTGGGAGAGAATTATCTATGAATTTTCTGTAATTTCTATGCTTTAAGTATTTTGTCAGAAAATTCTCGTAAATTTTGTCATCACCAAAAAGGGGGAGATTGTTGAACCACTCCTATATTTTACCCTTATATTTGCTGATAACAAAATTTATGACTAATTAAATATTATTAAAAATATTTAATATCATGTTTCCTAATAAATATAATTTTATGGTATTTTGGTGATAACGAAACTTATGATTAATTAAATATTATTAAATATCTTCAATATTATGTTTTTCTAATAATTATGAATTTATGTCAGTATTGTCGTATGATTTGCACTAAAAAGATAAATCGATGTCTATTCAATATACGTCGATTTCTGTTCATAGTGCCACATCGATTTCACACTAACAACGATTCGATAAGTTACACAACGATTTGATCGTGTAACGATTTGTTAAGTGAAACAACGATTTGATCACTCAACGATTTCATCTTATAACGATTTGATTAGTGAGCATAACGATTTTGGACTCATATCGACTTCATAAGTGAAACAACGATTTTATCGCTGCAACGATTTGGTAAGTGAAACATCGATTTGATCGCTGCAACGATTTGGTAAGTGAAATATCGATTTGATCTCTGCAATGATTTGGTAAGTGAAATATCGATTTGATCTCTGCAACGATTTGGTAAGTGAAACATCGATTTGATTGTTGTAACGATTTCATAAGGCAAACAACGATTTGCCTCTACTTAAAGATCAATTGAGCCCAGCAACGATTTCAACTTAACATCGATTTCTTTTATACTCTGATGTTTCAAATGCCTTGGCACCTAAATGAAAAGTCAAACATATTTCGTTTATGTAATCTTCTATCTTTCTGACAGAAGATCTTTTTGTCTCATAGGATCTCTTCACTCTTGTCTATCATAAAGGACTTACCTACCACTTCTGGACGACAGCAGAAAACATAGAGGTATGAACCTTTTTGACATAAACACTCTTTTATCTAAACACTTTCTTCTATGCTTGCAGAACTTGAAGACCACCAAGTGGCTGACAGTTTGAAGAAGAAAAAGAATAGAAAGATCAGCAACGACTAAAAGAGTTCCAACAGATCTATTCAAAGCCTCTCATATAAAAGATGAAGCAAGGCTGGAGAAAATAAAGAGAGCTTTCTTGAGGATCTTTGAAGGAGTGTACAACCAGTGAGGAACCTCAATGCCATATACACCCAAAGAAAAAGAGAGAAGGAGCCTGAGCCAAAAAGAAGTGTTCAAGCAACTGAAGCACTCAACATTCAAGCTCTTTCTCCTCTCTTCACTCTCTCTGGTGCATCATGTAATCTGGGGGAGAGAGTCTTTTAGCAGAGAGTTTCTTTAGTTGGTTTTCATATGTTCCAACTCTCAAATCGTGTCTTTCTTTTCTAAAAAAGATTACTGTCCATGTAGCAACCTATAATTTTTTTCTAAAAATAATAATAGTAAAAGTTTAATAATAATAATAATTAAAAGCAATTAAAAAATCAAAGTAAAGAGAATTAAATAAAATCCATCAAATGAAAATAAGTAATGGTCGTATTAAATGGACCCATTAGAAATTAGTGGGCTAAAGTAGAGATTTTAAAAAGGGGAATAATAGAGAAATACCCAAAATTCGTAACTAAAATATTACTTATATAGAAAAGAGGAATTTAATGCATAAAAAATAGAAGTTTGAGTTGGATTGGGATTCCTAAACCTACCCTAATGGGTTGGCCACGAATTTAGATCCCAACCTAACCCAATTAGGAGTTCTCATGCTTAGAAAGGGGAGAGGAAATAGGAAATCCCGAAATGAATAGTAATTAGAGTCCTATTAGGAAATAGAAAGGGGAGAGACATAAATACTTTCCTAAACCTCCCATGGCGGCCCTAGCTCGTGCCAAGAGGTTCCTGGACCAAGAAGAGAGGCCAAGAGGAGGAGAATTCGTGGAGAGAAAGGATCTCTCAAGTTCTTCCCGAGTTCTTCAAGTCTAACCCTAGAAGAGGAAAATGATCCAAGTAGGCATTCTCACAAGCATAAAACATGAAACTTTTTCTGTAGGATGTCATGTCTATCAGGAACAAAAGCCCTTTGGTTTCATAATTTTCCATCGAGCATATCTTTGTTCTTGATTGTTCATGTTTTGCAACTTACTTGACCCCGAACCCTCTTCTTAATCTTGATCTCCTTGTATACTCAACCCCATGCCACGAGATTTCTATTGTAGGAAATGTTGCATGTTAGGCATCTTTTGCCCCTAAAAGCCCTAAATTGATTATCCTATCTTGCGAATTTAATCGTTGATCTCAACTATGTACTGTTTCATGTTCATTATGCATATCTGGTTTAAAACATGTCTAAACCTGATTGTTTTCTGATTCCTATTTATTGTAAGTACCTTTGCATGTCTAGATCATTTTGCAACTAGTTTCATAATTTTTCATTGACTATACAATTAGTTGTGATTTTCTGAATCACCCGGTGTCGAATAGGGTATGTTCTGGCCGCAATCCAATGTAATGTCCTTTCCCCGTCGGACTCGGGCGCAGACCCTGTGAACTCGACGGCCCGATAGGCCGCGTTCACAAGGGCCGTCGTGACAGTACCCTCTATCGTGATCTGATCGCGACAGGGCCTGTCGTCGCGATCTGCTGCCTGACCTGACTAGGCCTTTCGCGACCTCGTCGCGATCTGGGTTTTACAAGAAACCCCCTATCTCAACAATGCATGATTATCTACAGTGTTTTGTACTCTTGTTAACAGTCTACATATACAAATTAACACTTTATAAATTAAAACATTTATATATGATTAAAATACATGCACATGATCTTTTCTATCTACAATTATCATGACACTTAACACACTTGAACCATCCAATTATGGCGTAATTTGGCATGAAATTATTTCATAATACATCTGATAATTTATGTAATTAAATTACCATATTTAAATATGCTTGTCTATCGTTTCTCGCGATGTTTGGGAATACCGATATCGACGCTCCACTATTCTAGAACTCCTCTAGAACGTCGAGCACTTATTTCTATATACACACTTTCTTGACTTGGACGAACTCTCTGTCGGATACTCCTTCTGTCGGACTAGTAAGTCTTTTGTTCAAAGCCTCTGTAAGTTCCTCTGTCCATGGATTCCACATGGTCGACGAGCCAGTTGTACCCTAACATCTATTACACCCTTTAGGGATCAATATGGTCCAAACGGCTTTTAGAAATTCACTCTCATCATGAATCACGCCGGACCTCTGGAGACCTATGCTTAACATGGCCAGTGGTAAGGTCATGAGTTCCACCTGACTGTCAACGCAAGTGCACGTGTTGTGCAACTGTTACTATCGCCTGTTTACTCGACATGTTACGTGCAATGTCCACTAGCTCTCATCTACACTCTATTCGCTCATCTATTCACATTCACTCTACTATCTGTCTATTCATCTTGTGCTCTCTTCTACTTCTTGGTACCCTACATGGCCATGACTGATTGTCTAAAGATAAACAATATAACCAACGCCTGACAATATTTAAAGTGCCCGATCTGGTCCTGGGATGTGCGCCGAAAGTGCTAGTGCCATGGGAGTTAAATGATCAGAGTGTTTGACATTACACTCAAGTGCTATCTATCTTGACTATCTAAATGACATCAAAAGTCCTATGTTCTCTCGTTGTCCATGACAACAAAGTGCTATGCTATACTCGTTGTGTTGTTTGTACTATGGCCATCTTGCTATACTTGACCTTGTGCTATCTTGCTATTCCCGACACTTATGTGCTATTTTGGAAAGTCTATATGGAAAGTCTTGCTATTCGTTCATGTACTGTTCTGCTATTTTTACTTGACTCTCTCGCTCTATCATTAGTTACTCTGCTTTCAATGCATTAACTATTTAAAGCCTGCTTGACTATTGAGATTTAAGTCTACTGAGCGTTATCGCTCACCCTGCGTTATTTGTCGTTGTGTTCTCAGGTGAGACCGAGGATGAACCATACACTCAAGAGGACGGGAACGACCTGGAGTGATGTCATGAGTACCCTAGTGTCCTATTGCTATGTTTAGCGTTGTAGTAGTTAGGTTTGAAGTTTAGTCTTTGCCTTCTTTCAATGTAATTGGGCTCTATAGATTGGCTCTGATATTAGTGGTTGTAATAGGCATTTGAAAGTATTAATGGAATGAATTCCATTAGTATTATTCATTATGAAATGGGTTGATTTCTATTACTCGCTCTATACCCTTTACATGCAACAGCCTCGCGTTTCGATATTCTGCGTCAGGGCGTGATAGTCTAGCTGTAGGACTATATACAGTGTAGAACCTAGCTAGGGGTTTGTGTCTAGCAGAACCGCACTGGGGTTTGTACCAGGAGGTTGGCTTCTTTACCTGTAAAAGAAGTGGGCTGCCTTCTTGCCAGGAAAGAGAAGAAGACCAGCTGGGGTGCTGGCTGTTGTATTGTCCTTGAGGGGACTGTACCTTGGTTAGTAAAGTCCTAAGAGGTGCTTGGGGACTAGATATAGGACTTCCATGTGGGAAGGGCGAACCAGGATAAATCCCTTGTGTTATTTGTGTGATTGTTTATTGCTTCTGCACTGTTATGGTATTATCACACTAAAACTAACCAAACTTTCAAGTGATAGTTTTCTGTGTTTAAGTTTTTTGTTTCAGATTTCAGAAAAACCTATTCCACCCCCCCTCTAGGTTAGCTTGCTGCCGTACCAAAAGGGCCAACACGATTCTGGACAGAAATGCGACGACGTCGGCGTTCGCGTTTAGGTTAACTAGACAGGGAACGAATCGATTGATGACTCGGAATCGCGATGTGCAGGTACGACACGTTCATGGGACTCGCTACAGAATCGTGACGGCAAGGGCCAACGCGTTCATGCAAACCCTAATTTTTTGAATAGCACAAATCCCAAAAAGTGGGAAAAAGGGGTAAAACGAGACGACCTTTGTTGTCACGTTTTAGGAACCTCTGACAATAAAAAAGCACATAGTTTGATGCAATGGTAATTGTCAGAAAAAAACTAAAATGCGATGACATAGGTGGTTCCTTTACGGTAATCGCGGCGATCTTGATCGTCGCGATACCAGTCGAAGAAACGTGACGTATGGTTCGGTTAGGATTCAACATGCAACTCGAGAGAAAGATGAAAACTTGTAGCGATCTTCATGCAATGCTTATAACTTGAAATCTAGGGCTCTTAGGACAAAGTGGTGAACAGAAAACTTGTAGGAGACAACGAGTGGAAGAGAACCTTGTCTTTGGACCGAATCAATTTGGCCTCCTTAGGCGTGCAAACTAGTGAACAAGAAAAGTCATAGACTTGCATGATGATGGGAAAACGCTTATAACTCGATGGATACATGATGAAAATTAGGCAAATCACTTGAAAACATAACTAGACATGTAGTCCTACAAGATGGTATAAGTTTTGTTCTTCTTTAGACAGAGAATAACTACCTTCGTGAAGATCTAACACAGGTCTGTGCACAGGTTGCAGCAGAGCATGGTTGAGGAAGAAGCTTGGTTCTCCAGCCATTCTCCTCTGCTCTTGGTGCCTAGCTTAGCCTCCCACGACCCCAACACGATGGTGAACCTTCCCTTTTAGTCCTATGATGAATATTAATATGTCTATGGTTTATTTCAAGTCCTATTGCAACTAGGAAGGGTGGGGTGCGGTTCCAGCTAGTTCTTTCCATGTTTTGACATTTCTCCTACCAATTGGAGTAGAATCACCATTAGAAAGTTCCTGCCATGGTTGGTCACGAAATTGGATGTCATTCATGGCTAATTATCATTGTTTAAAATGTTAATTTGCCCTTTCTATTTTCTATGCATTATGGATACGAATTTCTTGGGGTATTTCTTCCTATTGTAAAATCCAACTCCTAACTTGGCCCATTAACCTTGAGGTGAGCTATTACAACAAGCCATTACTTCTTATTGTTTATGGATGTTAATTAATCAATTTCCTTTAAATATTTCTATTTATTATTTACTTTAAAATATCAGGTTGCTACATCCTCCCCCTCTTAAAAAGAATTTGGTCCCCAATTCATATGACCAGAATGGATAGAAGGTCTTACTGAAAAGAATCGTGGTAGTTTCGCCTTATGATTTCTTCAGGTTCCCATGTGGCTTCTTCTACTCCATGGTTATTCCACATGAATGGGATGGTTCCTGAGTTGTGTACCTTCCGTTCCAATATTTAGATTGGCTTCTCCTCATATGTCATGTCCTGTTCAACACCCAGACTCTGTGGCGAATGATGTGGGTAGAATCGTACACAGATTTTTTTAGCATAAAGACATGGAATACATTGTGCACAGATGCCAGATTTGGTGGCAATGCCAGCCGGTAAGCCACCTCACCAACCCTTTCGAGCACTTCAAAAGGACCGATGAATCTAGGACTTAGCTTTCATTTAACTCCAAATCTTTGAATGCCACGGGTAGGAGATACCTTTAAGAGTACATGGTCTCCCACTTGGAATTCTAGATCTCTCCTCCTCTTGTCAGCATAACTCTTTTGTATGAACTGAGCAATCTTGAGCCAATCACGAATCACCTGTATATCCCTGGTTGTTCTTTGTACCATGTCTGGGCCTAGCCATTATTGTTCCCCAACTTCATTCCACCATGCAGGAGATCTACAGTTTCTGCCATAGAGTGCTTCAAACGGTGCCATTTTAATACTCGCCTGGTAACTATTGTTATAGGCGAACTCAATCAAGCATAAGTGCTCAATCTAGTAGCCATGGAAATCTATAGTGTAGGGTCTTAACATGTCTTCTACAATCTGATTGGTTCTCTCAGTCTGCCCATGAGTCTGCGAGTGAAATGCGGTACTAAAATTTAGTTTAGTACCAAGTGCAGTTTGCAGTCACTTCTAGAAATGCGAGGTGTGATTCTAGGATCTCGATCGAGGACGATAGATGATGGAATCATGCACTCTTTGATATATAGAGCGGCTAATACTTCCACAGACCACTTACTCTTTAGGGTAGGAAGTATGCGGACTTAGTTAGTTGGTCAACAATGACCCATATGGCGTCGAGTCCACCACGAGTCTTGGGTAAACCCATGATGAAATTCATGTCGAGCTTTCCAATTTCCATTCTGGAATACTAATGGTCTAAGCACGCCAGTAGGGCACCTGTGTTATGCCTTTACCTGTTGGCAAGTAAGGCAATGAGCGGCATGCTAGGCTACCTCTCTCTTCTGTTCGGCCACAAAATGATCTTTTCATGTCTTGATACATTTTGTTCCTCCAGGATAAATACTATATTTAGATTGATTAGCTTCATCCATCAACTCCTCTTCAGCTGTTCATCATCCGAAATACATGTTCTTCCTTGAAATACCAGCCTTCCATCCTCGGGCATAGCAAAGTCCGGCTTTTCAGCTAAGGTCTCTTCACACGAACCAAGAATGAGTCACTATCCTGTTGTGCTTTGATCTATGCCAACATGTCGGACTAAATCTTGATATTGGCAACCAAGACTCGATCATCCTATGTTCAATATTCAAGTCTAACCTTGCAAATTGTTCTTGTAGTTGCATCTCGCTAAGAATTAGACTCGATAAGATGCCATCAACTTTCTACTAAGAGCATCAGCCACAACATTCCCTTGCCTGATGGTACTGGATGTTGAAGTCGAAATCCTTAGGTATTCAAGTCATCTCCTCTACCTCTTGTTAAGTTATTTCTGAGTGAATAAATACTTCAAGCTCTGATGATCTAAATAGATAGTAAATTGTTCACCATATAAATAAGTCTCCAGATTTTTAAGGCGAAGACCACAGCAGCCAACTCTAGATTATGCACAGGATAGTTGACATCATGCGTCTTCAGTTGTCTTGAAGAATAAGCATGACTTTCTCCTTCTGCATCAGTACACAACCTAGACCCACTCCTGAGGCATCAGTATAGACTGAGAACCTTCTCCCTTTATTGGAAGAGCAAGAACGGGCTGAAGTCAAACATTCTTTTAAAGTTTGGAAACTCTTTTCACACTCTTTGCTCCAAGAGTAGGGATTCTCCTTCGGGTGAGACGAGTGAGAGGAATGGCGATCTTGGAGAAGTCCTTTATGAACAACATGTAATAGCTAGCCAGTCCTAAGAAGCTTCTGATTTCTGTGACATTAGTTGGTCTCTCCCATTTGAGTACAACTTCAACTTTTGAAGGATCAACGGAGATGTCGTCCATGGAGATGACATGGCAAGAAAGACACTTCTTGGAGCCAAAACTCGCACTTGCTTAGCTTTGCATATAATTTGCTGTCTCACAAGACTTGCAGAGCTATCCTCAGATGTTCTTCATGTTCTTCTTTGGTCTTTGAGTATATGAGGATGTCATCAATGAAGACGACCACAAACTAATCAAGATATGGTTGGTATATGCTGTTCATGAGTTGCATAAAGGCTGCAGGAGCATTGGTCAGACCAAAAGGCATAACAATGAATTCATAGTGTCCATACCTGCTCCTAAAAAGCCGTTTTTAAATGACGTCGTCCTTGATCCTCATTTGATGATAGCTAGTCCGGAGGTTATCTTGGAGAAATATTGAGCTCTAGATATCTGGTCGAAAGGTTCATCAACTCGAGGCAATGGGTACTTGTTCTTGATGGATAGGGATTAAGTTGTCGAGAGTCGATACACAGCCTCATAGACCCATCTTTCTTTTTAACAAACATGACCGGAGCTCCCCATGGGGAAGTACTTGGTCTAATGAACCCCTTTTCCAATAGCTCCATGAATTGTGCCTTCAGTTCTTTTAACTCGACAAGTGACATCCGGTACCGTTGACGCGACACCGTGGTAGCTCCAGGGATTAACTCAATAGAAAAGTTGACATCACGCACAGGGGGAATCCCTGGTAGCTCTTTGGGAACACATATGGGTAGTCCTGGACTATGTGTATGTCTTCTATCTTAGTCCTCTTCTTCTCAATTACTATGGCCGCAAGAAAAGCAGGCAACCTTTCCATATCATGTTGTGGGCTTGTATATATTTTTTTTAAAGCAAATATCTGACAAGGGAGTAGGAGAGTGATCACCCCTTCAGAGAAGGGATGAGGTAGTCACTCCACCACCACACGCTCATCAAGATTTTATTAATATCAAAATCATTACAAAGGGATCTCAGGGCCAAATAGAAGGTAACCCCTCTATCCAAACGATAGGGCCCCTTACAAAAGGGGGTAGATCAGCCCATGAAGACCAGACACACACAGAATTGGTAATAGTACAACCAAAACCAGCGAGAGTATCAGCCACTTGATTAGCCTCATGGTAGATATGACTGAGGGAGACATGAATATGCTGGCAGCGGTATAGTATATCCTGAGTAATAATGTAGAGGCGCCAAGGGATAGAATATTCCCCTTCATCATTTGCACCAGCACAAGGAATCACTCTCAATAAGGAAATCTGATATGCCTTTTTCATAGCACAGTATAATTCATTCTGAAGGGCAAGCGCTTCAGCTTCCAGATTAGAACAGACACCCTGATAGATAGAAGAAAAACAAATATAATATTGCCCATGTGATTCCTAAGAATTCCTCCTCCAGCTGCAATAGAAAGTTGATTAAATGCAACATCAACGTTTAGCTTCAGTCTTTTAGGAGGAGGTAAATACCATCTGACAAGTTTAGGGGTGAATGGCGTTGACATTTGAATGGCGACACCCCATTGCTGGAGGAAACTTCTGTAAGGGGCGGACAGATCAATGAAACGGGGCTGATAAATTTTTTGAGCATCAGAGACATGCATCATAACTCTGTGAAGAATTTGACGGGCCACCATTGGCTTATCATCAACCTGGCTCTGTTACGGCTACACCAAATCTCCCAGATGGCCGAGAAGAACCATGTGTCAAGCCAACCACCCCCAAGATGTGGACAATGCAAGGCGGAAATGTATTGAAATATACCATGAGCGATATGATTAACAGAATTATTGCAGAACATCAAGAATTCGATCAGAACAGACCAAACTTCATTTGCCACCTCCCCTGAAAGAACATATGAACACCATTTTCACCATGAGGACGACGGCAGCAGGAACATCTAGAGCATAAGGAATACCACAGCCAGCGATGATATCATCAGTGGTACACAACCACGTACCATTTCTCCAACTAAGACCGACCACTTAATAGGAACATGGGGATTCCATATTTTGACCAGCCAACTCTCGGGTGACCCTGAAGAAGCTTACGAACAGAGTTAGTGGAGAAGTGACCATTAGTATTGAGACACCCATATCCATCTATCCACACCATCAGTGGACGCAAAGATGTGACCAAGAATGGATGGGGGGCAGAACTGCTTAGCTATGTTTATATGATGACGATAAGGATCAGCTAACACCTAACGAATTGACAAATATTTGTCTGGCATGGAAGACCAGACATTGTCGGGAAGGAACACTCTAAGAGGGACCGCTCCAGACCACGTACCAACCAGAAACACGCATGAGAATCTAGACCTCTCCCACAACCCTGTGATTATGTTCAATAAACCCAGACGCCTGCTCCATAATTTCCTTTCCACAACAGATAACAAATGATAGGGCGGTGGAATAGTGAGAACGATACAAGTGCTAGGACTGAAAGAAAGTACCGCAAAGAGATGTGCCAGTTATCACCTTCCTAACATTTTGGTCTTCAAAGCAAGTTGCATTTGTTTGAGATTTAGAACCCCAAGACCGCCACATTCTTTGGGTTGGATATAATGTCCCAGGAGACCCAATGTCTTTTGGGCGAACCATCATAAGAGCCCCAGAAAAAGTTGGCCAGTAATATGTGAAATGACTTCATGATAGTGGTTGGGATACCTGAGAAGACATTGTATAGATAGGTAGAGCGAGAGCACATGTCTGATCAGAACCAGCCGGCCACCAGAAGAAAGAAACCCCGACTTCCAGTTTGCAACTTGGCAGCGGTTTTTGCGATAATATGAGAAAAATAAATCGGCCTCCTCCGACCAGCAAATAGCGAGACTCCCAGATACTGATTGGGAATTTAGACTAACAAAACCCGTGATATGAGCAATAGAGTGACTGAGAGAACTAATAGCTTTGTCCACCACAATGAAGAACTTTAGATACATTAATAAGCTGACCTGAGACTCTTCATACGCCTTAAGGACTTCATAAGCCGCCTAATATGGTTAGCAGAACCATTGAGAAAATAAGCGTGTCATCAGCGAACAATAAATGTGATACCAGAGGACATCTCTGAAGCGTTTGGAAGGCTCCAACCAGTACTCCTTTGAAATAGCGCGCTAAGCCCTCTGCTTAACACTTCCTCCGCAAGAATAAACAACGCTGGTGCAAGAGGGTCACCCTGACGAACACCTCTCGTAGACTTGAAGTAGCCATTATTTATTCCCCATTTAGTAACACAGAAACCAGCAATTAGAGAGAGGGGCTCAACAAGCGAAATAAAGCTGAGAGAGAATCCAAACTTGCGAAGCACTGCATACAAAAAATCCCACTCCAACCTATCATAAGCCTTGGCCATGTCCAGCTTGAAAATAACATTACCACCTCTGGTTTCTCTTATGAAGATGTTGAACCATTTCCCCAGCCAGAGCCACATTCTCATAAATATTCCTCCGTTTAACAAAAGCACCCTGCTGCTCTGATATTAGAATAGGTAGGACCTTAGATAATGTGTCATTGATAATACGGGAGATTACCTTATAAATGAAGTTGCATAGGCTAATTGGCCTGAAATCAGCACATGTTCTAGGGGAATCAACCTTGGGATTCAAAGCAATAAGAGAGGAGGTAAATCCTGTAGGCAAAGCATGACCACAAAATAACTTTGAGCTGCAACGACGATATCCTTCTGAATAAAATCCCAGCATTTTTGGAAGAAATGGTCAGTGAAACCATCCGGACCCAGAGCACTGTCAGGAGACATGGTCATGACAACACCTTTAATTCCTCACCTCACATTTGGAAGCACACAAAGAGATTGGTTATGACATCATCCACCAAACCCGGAATATTCTATTCTCCATAAGGCGCTGATCACCTTGATGGGGTTAGAAGTAAACGCAGCAGAAAATGAGTCCAAACAGGTTTACCATCTCCTTTATTATCAGTCACTAGCACACCAGAATCATTATGGATCTGATTTATACCGACCGCCTTCTACGAGAGGTAGCACAAGCATGGAAAATTTTTGTATTTCCATCTCCTCCTTCAACCACTGTAATCTTGATTTTTGACGCCAGAACATTTCCTCCTGCGCAGAACACGAGCAAGATCATCCCTAGCTACATAGAGCTGATTACGATTCTCAGGAGTGGAATCATTATCAAATATTATTTGAGCAATCGATGCGCCTCTTCCACCATCATAACGTTGTCCTGGACATTCTTGAACACCTGTTTATTCCAATGTCTATAGAAAGATTTCATATGCTTCAATTTCATCATCAATCATAGTGGATAGGAGAACAAGGAGCTGTTTCCCAGACGACCCTGGAATCCTGGAGAAACCGCTCATTACATTTCACATTTGCGGAAACAAAAACCTTGAAGGAACAGTAGAAGCATTAGACGTTGGGGAGATCAGTAAAGACTATGATCGCTACAAGCACGAGACAAATGTTGCACCTTAAAAGAAGGACTAGCAAGCAACCATTCACCATAATCATAACCCTTTCCAGTCTGGCCCAAATACCTTAGCTTGTTGACCATTGTACCATGTGAATTTACTCCCTGAAAAACCCCAAATCCTCCAATCCAGCTGCTGAAACACATGCCTGAAATCAGCAGTGGATCTCTCAAAGGCCCGACGACCACCCTTTTTTCAGACGGATCCAAAATACTGTTAAAATCGCCACCAACAAGCCAATGCTTATCACAAGAAGCAGAAAAATCCACGAGGTAATCCCACAAGTCCCTACGCTCAGTCAACAAGCAGCTAGCATGAACAATGGTTGCAAAAAAAATCGGGTGAGAGAGGTGGTAATTCGGACAGTTACAAACTCATCAGAGCTTGAAACAATGTTGACATTAACTCCTGATTCCAAAATAACCCGATACAGCCCCGATCATTACTATTAGATAAACAGGAATCCATACGAAGTATAAACCTGTATCTCTCAATTTTATCACTGCTAAGCTTAGGCTCAATAATTGCAACAAATTCAGCTTGATTTCCGGATAAGATGCTTTTAACCTGTTGATAGACTGGGAATTACCAATCCCACTTATATTCATATGAGGCTCATCATAAGGAACTCATTGAGAATTATTAACAGAGGCGCTCTTGCGCAGGGAAGATCTTGTTTTAACTCCATCAACCTCTTAACCTCCATGTTTTTCCCGTCCAACAAAGTTTAAATGGATTGATGTAAAGTCAACATCGGTAGGTATAGAATCTGAGCCTGGAAAGGAAATAACCTGGTAAGTAGGTGCACATGTACCTGAAGCATTTTCTGATGCAATTAAAGACTGGTCATGGATTTAGGCTGTTGCACTAGTAGATGCTCTTTGATCCTTTGGGCTGTTCCTATCTTCACACAAGAAACTCCTATCTCGGATGCAGAGGTCGCACAATAATATCAGTAGAAGGGTTGTCAAGGTTGACAGGTGCCTCAACAACCTTTAACTCACCATCAACAATTATTGGTTGCATAGTGTTCCATGCACACGTTAGTTTCCATGGTATGAGGGTTGCATCAGAAGAGGATACAGGAATTTGAACTACGTTAGAAACAGGAGTTGCAGTCTTATCAAAAGAATCTGATTCCACTGATTCAATAATGACCTTAGATTTACCACGATCATCATCCCGTTTATCAGAAGTAACCTGGCGCCATACCTTTTTGAACGATTGCGGAGCAGACTGATTAATAACATGGTTACCCCTGTGGTCATGCTGGTACTTGGATTGGTTTCTTACAATTAGCAAAGATATGTCCAAGATGCTTACAAGATTGACAAAAGATGGGGGATTCGGATATGTCACCTTTTTCCACATACCACCTACACCATACCAATCTAGACACGGTCCGGGAGAGCTTGAGATATATCTAATTATAACACAGACCCTGGCAGCATGCGCACGAGACAAAAATGATGGTATCTCTGTCGATCTGCCAAACTTGGCCACCAACCAGCAATGGATCTGAGCATGGGTTCATTATAGAAATTGGCCGCATCCCCGGCATCTCCAACTAACAGGGACTATGGAAGAGTCTTCATCTGGGAAAAGTTCATCGACCATTGAAAGAATCGAACAATCTTCCTTTCATAAATAGAGTGTCTTCAACAAGACCTGAAATAATCGTTCCTATCTTGGAACCGACTAAGGAGATGCGCCCATCCATAGCACTAATAACAAGTTCTTTCACAAACTTGAATCGTGAAAAAGTGCATGCGTATATCCTGGAAAGAAGGCCTTCCTAGCGGAGTACGAGCGATGATAGCATAGTTGAAAGGCTCACAAGATATTCGTACCTCTTCTAAAGAGAAGAACACTGTAGGCTCTCCAGAGTCAGTGCTTGCAGGTGTGTGAACTTTCAAGGGGAGCGTAGGTGGCTTGATAGATTCCATAGGTATCTGTGCGAACGACTTTGGAGGGGTCGACCCATCACGTCCCATGCAGGTGGGAGGGGTCATTAAGGCATGCATGCATGGGGTGGACGTCGCGCAGCCAGGAACTGGCATGGCGGGGCAGCAGCACGATCACAAATCCCCTCCTGGGAAAGAGGAGGATGTGGGAGGGCCTAGGAAGCCCCCCCTCAGCACGGCCATGGGGCCGCGGCAGGCGAGGGCGTCGACGGGGACAAACCCTAGCAGAGCTCTTGTTTCCTTAGAGGGCGGCAGCGGCGGCAATCCTGGAGGATTGGGGCATCTCTAAGTTGTGGGCTTGTTATGGCAGAGACTAGATACATCCGTCTCTTGTGTCTAATTCCAGTGAATGACAACTTAGGGAATTCACTAATGTAACATTCCCTCTTTGAAGTCGACACTTGCCCTATATGTGGAGAACCAGTCGGATCCAAGAATATGTCGTAGCCTTACATGGGTATACATACCAGGTCGGCTCTTAGGTTATGTTCTCGATCATGAACATCGGCATATGGGAAATATTGTTCAATTTTTCCTTCTCTCCTAGTGGTGTTTTGACAGAGAACTCAGTCCCCATAGGTATATAGTTTTATATTCAGAGTATCAGCAATGTTTTGAGATATGAATGAATGGGTTGCACAAGTATCAAATAATACAAATGCTGATAGGAAAACTTGAAGTGTACCTTCCACCACGCCATCTTCCTCAGTGGGCTCTTCATCACGCAGGGCTTGCAGTATTCCCTGTTTCTTTGGCACACTAGTGCGCCTCTCATGCTCCTTCAACAGCGGGCACTCAAGGATACGGTGCTCGGGCTACCACAGCGTAGACACGCGCCAACTTTCCTCCAGCACTCATCAGCCGTATAACCTGGCTAGTCACAGTGCTTGTAGTGGCTTTTTGCCAGAGTTGTAGGGACAATTACTCTGGGAATTTCTCTTGCTTGGTCCTTCGTGATGCTAAAGGACGCTTCTTGCCAATACTTGCTTAGCAGTAGTCGCCGGGTGTCAATTCCTTCTTCACAAACTTCCCCTTGATACGATCGGTGAGGTCCCTAGAATCTTTTAATAGTTGAGCTTTCTTAACCATCTTGACATATGTCTGGATGTCGAGAGGGGCCAGTTGAGTAATATACTGAGGCTTAAGGCCATTGAGAAAGCGCTTAGCCTTCATCTTTTCGGTATTCACCAGGTGCTCAGCATATCTTGCCAGTCTAGAAAACTATGCTTCATAATCAGCCACAGATAGGCTCCTCTATTTAAGAGCAGCAAACTCCGCAGCCTTCCTCTCTTGGACACGCTCCGAGAAGTACTTGGAGTTGAATGCCTCTTTGAATTCAGTCCACGTAAATTGACCATTAGCTCTGGTCGCTTCCACTGACTCCCACCAAGAACAGGCGTCCTTCTCAAGTTGAAAAGTAGCTAGTAGCAGCTTGTCCCCAACTGCACATTGCATCACACGAAAAATCCTTTCCGTCTCCTTCAGCCAGTGCTCGGCTTCATCGGGATCAGCAGTACCGCTGAACTTTGGCGGATTCAAGCTCCTAAAATTACGATGCAGCTCGCCTGCACCGCGGTTTCCTCCTCCTTGTGCAGCTTGCAGAAGTGCACGAGTGAGTTCTTGGATTGTTTGTTGCATGCCCCTCATCTGAGCACGTTCAGCAGTCATCTTCACTTTCCTAACTTCCTACAAAAGTAACTTATTGTTAAGACATTGATATAAGGTTTAATTTGTCGTGTGATTATTCTTTTAGATCTTAACCCTAGTTCTACCCAAGTCTCACATAGGTATGATAGTTGACTTAGACACGTGTCATGGAAGTTCGTCCTAGAACATCCTAGACTTAAATATCCTAGTATGGATATCCTAGGCTTTGATACCAGAAACTGTCACACCCGGACGCAGAATATCGAAACGTGAGGCAGTTGTAAGTAAGCGAGTACTAGTGTTAATAGACAACAAATCATTGGACAATTAAATAATATGAAATCAAAGCCTTTCATTAATAATTCAACTAATGTCTATTACAACCACTAATGCAGAGCCATAACATAGGACCCAACCGACTCTATTACATGAATGAAAGTAAACGTCTAACTAGACGTCTAGGATAATCACTGTGGCGTCATGGTACTCTTGGGTCACTCCTGGTCCTCCCATCCTCGTGAGTGTACTCAGTCTCCTCATCATTCTCACCCGAGAACACAATGAACAAATAACGTAGGGTGAGCGACAATGCCCATAGGATTTATATCTCATGGTGCGGGCAAACTTTACATGTTATTGTATTAAAAATAGAGTCACTAACGATAAAGAGAGAGAGTCAAGTAAGGCAAGAGTTAGCACAATAGCCTGGATCAAGATAGCACAAGTTTCCAAATATAGCCAAAGCTTGATGGCCACAACACAAATAGCTAATGTTCACAATAGCACAACGAGTCGAGAATAATATAGCACTTTGATTGTCATGTAGATAGTCGAGATAGATAGCACTTGAGTGTAATGCCAAACACTCTGGTTAATTAACTCCGCGGGTACTAGCACTTTTGGGCACATCTCCCAGGACCAGATATCGGGCCCCTTTATATTTTGCCAGACTTTAGTTATATTGTTTTATCCTTAGATAATCAGTCAAATGGCGATAGAGAGTACCAAGAAAAGATTATAGTACTAGATGAATAGACGAGATAGTAGAGAGTGTGAATAGATGAGCGAGTAGAGTATAGATGAGAGCTAAAGGTCATTGCACATAAAATGACGATTAAACGGGCGATAGTAGCAGTTGCGCAAAACGCATGATTGGTGTTCGCAGTCAGATAGAATCACTAACCTTCCACTGGCCATGTTATGCACAGGTTCCAGAGGTCCGGCGTGATCTCAAGGTAAGAGAGAACATCTAATGCTGTTTGGATCATATTGATCCCTAAGGGGTGTTTATGGTGTTAGGTACAACAGCTCGGTCTCCATGAGGGAATCCACAGAGTACGGAGTCTTACGAAAGTCTTAACAAAAGGTCCCTTGTCTGCCAGAACGGAATGTCCAACAGAGAGGTTCCGACTTCTCAAGAGAGTAGTGTGTAGAAAACGAGTTGCTCGACGTTCTAGAGGAATTCTAGAATACTGGAGCGGCGGGAACGGTATTCCAAATCCACGTGAAAAGCGAAGACAACGTTTTTATTATCATGGATTAATAATGTGCATTTATTCAAGTAATTTACCAGATATATTATCTATGTATTTTCTGCATGGTCTCATGGCAAAGATAATCGTTTGGTGTGTGCATGTGCATAAAGTCAAGATAACATATGATAGTCGTGCATATTATCTTTTAAATTTATAAACATGTGAAATAGAGAAAAATTCATTTACATGGTTGTTACTGTCCGTCACACAGTGTTACAGGGTATAAACATGATTATCATGCCTAAATAACCATATTAAATAAATAGTAAGGTTGCTAGAATAACACAGTCAAATCGCGATGGGTTTGATGGTCGCATTTAACAACATCGATTCTGGACAGAAACGTGACGACGTCGGCGGTCGCGTTTAGGTTAACCAGGTAGGCGGCCACCCCCTTGCCGCTGAGTTCTTCAGGCAGGGACAGTGTGTTGTCTGCCCTATAAAAGCTATTTTTTTCCATATTTTTGCGGATGAGGATATACTGTAAATATATGTTGTATATTACCTCTAGTGGATCATGGCATGCAATCCTTATGAAATTTCGTCAAATGGATTATTTATTAAAATTGCTGGAATATTGTCTTGACAATGTTTTAATCTTGTTAAATACTGTTTATGTGGATTCGTGCTGAATTTGGGTGTTATGAATTTCTGTAACATATGTCTGAATTTAGTCTTACCTTGAAATTTTGGCAAATTTTCAAGTTCTATATAAATTATTAAGTTTTCTGAAATATGAAACATGAATAAGCACATTCTGTTAAATTCACAATTAATGGTATGGTATGTAAATTTTCCAGAAATTTTGTATGAGACCATGACTATCAGATGCATGTTGTAATTGGTTTACGTACCTGTCATGCTGTGAATTCATGTTTAATATTGTTATGAATAATCATGCAGAATTATTGTTTTAATTTCTATAAATTGTGTATAGTTCATAAAAATATGAAAATTTGTATACATGATAATCACCTGTAAGTGGTCCGTGGTTAAATCTCATGCTGAATGGACAACAGTAGATGTACATTTAGATTTTTGAGAGAAATTGACAAATTAATACATGTTTAAATTGATTATTGTAAAATTGTGGATTTCAGCATGATTAAGTTACTGTTGAGTAAGTTTAATATTATAAACAGTAGTATCATGCTAGGTAGCCTGATCCATGTGAATTTATGTGAAAATGGAAATTCTATGATAAATAGTGTACCATGGCGTGTGTTTAAAATGGAAAATATGTAACGGTGCCATGGGTGACACTGCTACCTTAGAGGGCTGAGGAACAATACCGTAGTAAAGTCCCTACGGGAAGGTTCACATGTGTGTGATGTCCCATGGGCATTGGGATTAAAATCCTGGAGGTGGACAAGTACCACTGGTTAGGGTGGAGAGTGCTTCTCCCGGTTCTGCACAGTTAACCTAGATCTATCACTATATTGTCTAAGTGATAGATATGTGTGTGATGAGATAAGTGTGTGTCCTTTTAGAGGTGGTTTGGACTATGTGTCATGGCATTTAAATGAGAAAAGTTTAATTATATGTGTGTAAATGTGTAAGTGATTATGTGAAATGTGAATGTGTTAAATGTGAAAGTGATATGATATATGTAAGTCCTTTATGAATATGTTAAATCCATGTAAAACAGCAATATATATGTGTATAAAAGCAGGTCATGTATTTGAAATGTCCATAGAATCTATGCTAGGAACAACTCTTTCATTATGTAAATCTTATGCTTAATTTGCGATTGTATTACAAGATAAATGAAATGAATTTGAATTGAATAGCATGATAAAGGATGTGTAGAAAGCATGAGATAGGTTTATTTTGTGTTTGGAAAGAAACATAAAGCATGTACCATGTATCAAAGGTTGTAGAAATAGCATGTTTAGATTGTTGAAACCATGTTACATGTAATTGTGGGTTCGTTTAAAAGTAAAAATGTCCATATGATGTATGTATGTGTAATGTGCATGGACTGCTTGCTGAGTCTTGTAGACTCACTCTTGCTTCGGCGTACAGGTGCAAATATCTCTAATTCTTCCGAGGAGATAGTTAAGAGTGACTCGGAGCGGGAGTAGGAGATTTTCGTGGATATTTCGGCGTTGTATTTTATTTTTCATAGTATGTAATTGAGAACACTATGTATTTAGTTATGGACAATGTATTTTATTTAAATTTCTCAGTTATGAAATAGTTAGTTTCCTTTTGCTCTATATGGACTGTGGATAAAGTGTAGATGATGGAATAAGAAGTTCATATTCAGTTCATTCTATTTCACTATTATATGTTTATATTTGTGTACATCTCACCTATTGAATGTGTTGGTAAATATCCCACTGTGGCAACACTTTCTATATCGATGTGGGTTGGTATAACAATATTGGTATAAGAGGGTCGTTACAGAGATTGGTATCAGAGCGACAGGTTGAGACTGTACATAAATATGCACATACCATCATCTTCATTATATGCTAAGTGTTTATAGATTGTCCACATAGTTAGGAATTAGATAGTTTAGTTCCTAATTAGGATTAACCTATTTTGCAGGCTATGGCTTCACGAGGTAGGCGTGGTATTGTTCCTGCTCGTGAGGGTGAGTGGAGGAGAGAGAGATAGTTGAGCCTAGGCGTGAGGGCCAGGGTGAACAACAGGCCCCCACCCCACGGTCCTGTGCTTCCTCCCCCGCCACCAGTTGACTATGGAGTGTTCATGCAAGTTCTAGTTCAGGCTATGCAGACGCAGGCCCATACTCAGGCTACACTCCAGGCTCAGCTGGTGGCTCAGGTTAGAATGATAAGATAGAGTAGTCGGTTTTTATTTAAATTACATGTTTGTTACGTTGCTATAATGTATATGTGTGTCTTATGTTGTTTGTTGTAGCAGGCTCAGGCGCCAGTTCCCCAGGCTCATGACCATGGTGGACCCTCCATCATGGAAAGGCTCAAGAGGATGACCCCACCCTCTTTTAAGGGGGAGAGCGATCCACTGTTGGCAGAGAGCTGGCTGAGGGAGATTGAGAAGATCTTCCGAGCTATTAGGTGTGCTGACGATGATAGGGTCATGCTAGCCACCTATTTGCTACAAGTATGTGTAAATTGTTTATGTATTTATTTCTTAAGCCTAGATTGTCTGGATTGGTCCTTATGGAATGTTTTGGCAGGAGCGAGCCGATGTGTGGTGATCCTCATTACTACGTACCCGGTTCGAGGGCAGTGCTGTAGAGGTGTTTTGGGATGAGTTCGTGATGCTCTTTTGGGCCAAGTTTGTTCTGGAGCACATCCAAGACAAGATGGAGCAGGAGTTTCTCTCCTTGACTTAGGCTCCATGATCGTACTGGAGTATAGGCCAGGTTGCCGGGCTATCAAAGTATGCCCCTCACATTATAGCTAATGAGTGCAGGAAGGCGAAGAAGTTCGTGATGGGTCTGAGGTCATCACTGAGGACGAGGTTGGTGGCATTTGACCATCGTACCCTCGATGAGGCTCTTAGCACGGCTTGTCGGCGGTAGGGAGAGATGGAGCTGTATCTCGAGAGAAGAAGGCTTCGCAGAAGAGCCTGCAGCTCCGTTCCAGAGGCGGAAGAAGAAGAATGTGACGTATCAGTCACCGCAGCTCCCAGTGGCAACTGGTAGTCGTCAGGTATCTTCTCAGCATTCCCCTAGTGGCCAGAAGAGTGTCCTCATTACGGGAGTGCACATGGTGGTACATAGTGTTGGAAGATGGCGGGGAAGTGCTTGAAGTGTGGGAGCAACGAGCATAAGATCAAGGATTGTCCCAAACATCAGCATGGAGTCTAGCACGGACCAGCCCCAGCAGCAGCAGCAGTGCCAACGACAGGATGACCAGGGAGACCTCGAGCCCCAGCTCGAGTGTTTGCGTTAGCTCGTGAGGACGCCGAGCAGGTGGAGCATGTTACCGAAGGTATGGTTTTTCATGGGAGTGCACACTCGAGTTTTGTTTGATACGGGTGCCACTCACTCGTTAATTTCCGAGCATTTTTCTAGGGAGTTAGCTTTAGAGTATGAGGAGTTAGAAGTCCATTTGTCTGTGCACACACCTGCAGGTACGGTATCGACTAGGAAGTGTATTCCATCTTTACCGGTGTGCATTGAGGATAGAGTTCTAGAAGGGTGTTTCTTCTTGCTAAAGATGAAGGACTATGATGCAATTCTTGGTCTGGATTAGCTAGAAGAGCACTATGCGTTAGTGGATTGTCATAGGAAGAAGATTGTTTTCCGCATTCCTATAGAGGATGATTTTGCACATCCATTTCAAGGAACTTAGCGGGAATGTTTTTTATCTCCGTCTTGAAGGCAATGAGAATGGTGAGCAAGGGTGTGACGCTTTTCTTGCCAGCGTGGTACTAGTACCGAAGGCTGATGAGTCACCAACTCTTGCAGAGATTGAGGTAGTGCAGAATTTTCTAGATGTCCTTCCCGATGATTTATCTGGATTGCCACTGGATAGAGAGATATAGTTTCACACTAGAGTTGCTTCGAGGTACCTCTCCTATCTCAAAGGCCCCTTATCGGATGGCACCTGCAGAGTTAGCGGAGCTATGGAAGCAGTTGCAAGATTTATTAGATAAGGGATTTATTCGCCCTAGTGTCTCTCCGTGGGGCGCACCTGTATTGTTCGTGAGGAAGAAGGATGGGTCACTTAGGTTATGCATCGATTATCGAAAGCTAAACCAAGTGACTGTGAAGAACATGTATCCCTTACCTCAGATTGATGATATGTTTGACCAGCTGCAAAATGCATCAGTCTTTTCTAAGATTGATCTGCGGTCTGGCTATCATCAGTTGAGGATTAGGAGTGAGGATGTGTCCAAGATGGCTTTTAGAACCCGTTATGGACATTATGAGTTTTTAGTCCTCCATTTGATCTGACCAACGCCCTTGAAGCGTTCATGGATCTCATGAACAAGGTGTTTAGACCTTATCTACATAGTTTTGTTGTAGTTTTCATCGATGATGTGTTGGTCTATCTCCGGATGAGGTCACACACTGTCAGCATTTGAGGGTAGTGTTGGAAGTTCTTCAAGAGCACAAGTTGTATGCAAAGTTCAGCAAGTGCGAATTTTGGATGCGCGAGGTTCATTTCCTTGGGCATGTTATCTCCGGTGCTGGTGTAGTGGTAGATCCAGTGAAGGTCTAGGCTGTGTTGGATTGGGAGATTCCCAGGACCCCTTTCAGAGATTCGGAGTTTTCTTGGTTTGGCGGGTTATTATCGGAGATTCATTGAGGGATTTTCATCCATCGCCGCCCCATTAACTAAGCTAACCAGGAAGGGTGAGAAGTTTGTTTGGTCCGAGGAATGTGAGAGTAGTTTTCATTATTGAAGACTAAGCTTACTTTCGCTTTGGTATTGCTATTATAGTGGTGATGAAGGTTTGCCATTTATACGGATGCATCTCGGATTGGTCTTGGCTGTGTATTGATGCAGCAAGGAAGGGTAGTAGCATACTGTCTTCTCGGCAATTGAAGGAGCATGAGCGAACTATCCGACTCATGATTTGGAACTTCGGCAGTGGTTCATGCACTAATGATCTGGGACACACTATCTTTATGGTGTCAGATTTGGGGTTCACTGACCACAAGAGTTTGAAGTATCTTTTCTCCCAAAGGAATTAACTTGAGGCAGAGAAGATGGATTGAGTTCCTGAAGGACTGTGACTTCGACCTTGAGTATCATCCTGGAAGGGCGAATGTCGTAGTGGATGCCCCTAGTAGGAAGATGTCTTCAGTCCAGCAGGATTGGAAGATGTTGGAGGATGCGGCATGCGCGATGACTGAGCTAGAGCCATCCCTATGTCAGGCTTTTATGGCTCAGTTGTCTGTTAGGTCTTCGGTGTTGGATGAGGTGATCGAGCAACAGAAAGCCGACCCTAGACTCCAAGAGTTGGTGGGCAAGGCAGGCATTGCTCGTGATGAGGATGTGTGATTAGATTCCATCACCATGTTTGTGTTCCCGATATTGTAGATGTCTGTGAGCATGTTTTAGCATAAGCTCATAGGTCGAGATTCTCTATTCATCCAGGTAACACTAAGATGTACTAAGATTTAAAGAGATCTTTTTGGTGGTCGGCATGAAGAGAATGTAGCGGAGTATGTGTCTAGATGTCTAGTATGCCAACAAGTGAAGGCCGAGCGGCAGCGACCATCTGCTCTTATGCAGAAAATGGAAATCCCAGTATGGAAGTAGGAAGCTGTCACTATGGATTTTGTTACGAGTTTGCCTCGATCTAGATGGGGTAATGACTCGATTTGGGTAGTAGTAGATAGATTCTCGAAGACTGCACATTTCTTGCCTATGAAGAAGAAGCAGTCAGTAGAGAGTTTAGCTAGGTTGTATATTAGTAGTATTATTAGATTGCATGGTGTGCCGAAGTCGATCATCTAGGATCGAGATCCGAGATTTACTTCGAGGATGTGGAAGGGTCTTTAGGATGCGTTAGGTTCGGAGCTGAAGCTCAGTTCGACATTCCATCCCCAGACCGATGGACAGTCCGAGAGGACTATCCAGACGCTAAGGATATGTTGAGGGCGTGTGTTCTGGATTGGAAGGATGCTTGGGAGCGCCCTTTATGTAAGGCCCTCGAATTTCTGTCGCATATTTGTATTGTGTGTGTGTATACTTGTGCTTGTGTATGTATATACATACTTAAATACGTATTACTTAGTACAATTACGTGTGCATGGTTTTTATACTATATGTAAATAATGCATGTATTGAATGGTGATAGTAGGATACACTAACATATACATATTGAATGTATATATGCATGGTATGCATGTTTTCTGCATAATTTAGACTTCTGGCCGAAGGCTATCTTGGCGTCAACCCCTAGCCGTTGAGGTGGTGTTAGCGTCCAGACATGGACGCCAAGACTAATCCTGGTGTCTAACGATATGGACGCCTATTTCTCTGGCCTGCATGCGTGTAGAGCCAGAATTCCGGGAACAAGGGAGCTCACCCATTGGGGAGCTGTCCCCAACGGCTCTGAGAGCTGTCTTGTCACCCTGGAGTGGGAGAGAGGTCTCCCCATATGTCTGAACCCGGATCTGCCTCTTGCCACTCCTCTCTTCACCTTTGCAAGAGGAGAAAGAGAGAAAGAAAAACCCTAGAAGAAAAACTGAGAAAACCCACACCTTGCACCCAAAGATCAGACTTCCTGGAGATAGATCTGGCCATCTTCCACGACAAGAGATAGCTGGAGCAAAGGAGGAGGCTTCCCCGACATCCCCTTGGTGTGAAGATCATCCAGGAGCCCGAGAAGAAGATCTAGGAGGGAGTTCTGAACCTTCTTGGGACTGCCCAAGGAGGGCTTCTCCGAGCACCTTGATCCATTTGAGCATTTTCTAAAAGGCAAGTGACCTAACCATAATGTCCCCATATGTGTCTAGGTCGTTTCTACTATTTTTATGAATTTTCCCTCGAGTCCTAGACCCTCACATTCACCCCAAACTTGAGAGCTCGGGTCTGTGTTTCTGCACAGACCTGCATTGATGGTAAGGTCAATGGACGCTGAGATCATGCTTGGCGTCCATCGACCATGCCGCTGACCCTGAGTCAGCGGCCAGAGACCGCCGCCAAGTTCCTCTGGACAGAACAGTGACCTGTTCTGCCCTTCCTATACACTATTTTCGGTATGGTTTCCGTGATGAGGATATATGGTAACCCTATACACTATGTATACTGTCAAATGTGGTGTGTGGATGAGTGTGATGTGTGGTGGTGAATGTTAGAAAGTTGTATCCCATGAAATTGTAAGCATGATTTGATATATCTCTTGCCAATCTATGCTTTATGATTTGAACTAGTCTGAATGCCTCAGTTTTGTCAGATCATGAGGATTAGTGGGTCAGTGTATGTATACTCAATTTTGGATAATTTGTCCATGCTTGTATGAGTTGCTAATAAATTCGGTTCGGTAAATAAAAAGGCATGCAAAAAGATTGTGATGATGATCTATGGCTGTAGTGTGATTTAGGGTAATTTTGTATTCTCAAATCATGCATATAATAGTAATCTCTGTTCAGACAGTAGCTTGCTAGAATTTTGACTTGTGTGTAAGTCCATATCAACTTAAATTATGAATGGCATGCTAAATAGGTGTTTTATTTACTGTAATCCCAATTAGCTCAGAAAAATCTGAAAAATTGAATGTATGATCTAGAACCCGAAAATAGCATGTGGTTAAAATTTCAGGTCATTTGGACCGTACATAAGAAGTTATGTATTTTTCATGTGAAATATAGTAATCTATGTATGTTATCGTAATGTGATTAGATATTGCTTAAACCCAACTTGATTGGTGAAATTGACTGCGTGTTAAACTCCTGAAATCTGTAGTGCCATGTCAGGAAAAAAGAGAAATGCATATGAGTGAGAAAGTGAATGAGATGAAAAGTGCTATGTGTAAAACCATGTGCAAACCGGTAAAATGTGTAAATGTGTAACTGTGCCAATGTGGCACATGCTTCCGTAGAGGGCAGTGGAGCTGTATCAGGGAAAAGTCCCCCTGAGAAAGTTCAGTGTGTAAGTGACCCTAAGGGCATTAGGGGGAAATCCTGGAGGTGGACAGTACCACTGGTTAGGTGGAGACTTGTTCTCCCGTCTGCGCAGTCCAAGAGTCGCGATTGGAATGCCTATGGCGTCTATGTGTATATGATGTGTATATGTCCTTCTTTGGTGGTTTGGACTATGTGTCACGGCACCTAATGTGTAATGTGTAATGTGTAATGTGTATGTGTTCATGTGTAAATGTGTAAGTGACAATGTGAATGTGTATGTGCAAAGTGTAACATGTAAAAGAGAAACTTGTGTAAAGAAAATGTGAAATTCTAAAGTGAGGATATGATATTGATCCATGTGAGACAAATCTGAAACCATGTGAATCAGAAATCTTCATATTGTTATCATCATGTTTATATGTGCAAAAATGTCTAGAATCCATGTTAGGGATAATTGATGAGCACGGTTACAATAACATGATTGGTTGTTCACATGATAGGTTTTAAGCAACATGTAGCTCTCATGTGTAGGTTTACAGCCATTAAACCATGTGAAACCAGCAACTTAAAGCATGTGAAAATGTCTATGTATGTTTAAAAACATGTAAGATCCATGCTAGTCGTGTTCTCCTTTCATATATGCACATGTTCATGTTGGTAGCTCTCATGTCTTGGTCCTTTAAAGACAAAATTTCATGAGTAAATTGAATAGAGAGCATGTGATAGGTAGAGTTTATTCTTAGAAATCTGAAAGCATGATCCATGTATCAAATTGTAAAACTTTCATGATAGGTTGAAACCTTCAAATGATTAGCATGCCATGTTTGTAAATTTTGAATGTGCATGTAGAAACCCCTATGACTTATACGTGTATGTTATGAGTAGTGTTGCTTGCTGAGTCTTTGACTCACTCTTTGCTTCGGCGTACAGGTGTAGTTGGTGACGTGCCACCATTGGAGGAGACAGTGGAGACGGACTCCGAGCGCGGAGATTAGTCTTGGAGTTTCTTTGTGACTTGTGCATTTCATAGTATGTAATTTTGAACGTTGTATTAGAGTATCATGAAAAGAATGTATAAGTGTGGACATTATGTATTTATTTCAGCAATTTAAATTATGTGAACTTTTAGTTCTTTATGTTAATTGCAACTTCATGTATGTTAAATGTGGATGATGAATGAATGGAGACAGTTGTCTTTTACTTCCGCTACTCTGTTGTATATTCGCGTGTATCTCAGCTGTATGTATCGTTTGGGTAAATGTCCCACTGTGAGGACTCTCGCTATACCGACGTGGGTTGGTATAACCGTACCGGTATAATGAGGGCCGTCACAGAGATTGGTATCAGAGCAACCGGTTGAGATTGCACATGAATATACCTAAGTCATCATCCCCATTGCATGCTAAGTATGTCCACATGTGTAGAAAACACCAATAGAAGTGAAAGATAGATAAGAAATGGTTAGAAAACTTAGTAACCTAGCTCTAATGGTGGCTGAAATTTTATTACAGCCATGGCTTCGAGAGGTAGGCGTGGTGGAGCGTCGGCCCGTGAGGACGAGCCGCGACGTGATGAGCAGGCGGAGCAACAGGCCCCAGCACCACGAGGCCCTGTACTTCCCCCACCGCCGCCTGTGGATTACGGAGTATTCATGCAAGGTCTGGTACAAGCCATGCAGACGCAGGCTCATACCCAGGCAGCACTCCAGGCACAGTTGGAGGCCCAGGTAGAATAATGAAACAACTAAGTAGTTTGCTATTTAAATTGCATGATATTGTGTTTATCGTATATGTTATTGTTGAATGTAGCAGGCTCAGGCACCAGCTCAGGACCATGGTGGACCCCCATCATGGAGCGATTCAAGAGGATGACCCCACCCTCTTTTAAGGGGGAGAGTGATCCATTAATGGCGAAAGCTGGTTAAGGGAGACAGAGAAAATCTTCCGAGCCATCAGGTGCCCTGATGAGGATAAGGTGACATTAGCCACCTACATGCTACAGGTAGACTTTTAATTTTGTATGTTTGTGTGTCTGCTTAATTTAGAATTTTTTAGTTGGTGCTTATGAAGGTGTATTGCAGGAGAGAGCGGATGTATGGTGGTCCTCCCTACTACGTACACGCTTTGAGGACGGAGCAGTAGACGTGACGTGGGACGCGTTCGTGAGGCTCTTTCGAGCCAAGTTCGTCCCAGAGCATATCCAGGACAAATGGAGCAGGAATTTCTCTCCCTGACGCAAGGCTCCATGACCGTGCTGGAATACGAGGCAAGGTTTTCTGAACTTTAAGTATGCACCGCATATCGTAGAGGATGAGCGCAGGAAGACCAAGAAGTTCGTGATGGGACTCAAGCCATCACTGCGGACGAGACTCGTGGCGTTTGACCACCGCACGCTGGACGAGGCCCTCAGTGCTGCCTGCAGGCAGGAGGGAGAAATGGAGCAATATCTGGAGGAAAAGAAGGCTTCGCAGAAGAGGCCGGCAGCGACATTCCAGCGGCAGGATAAGAAGAAAACGGTGTACCAGACACCGCAGAAACCAGTGGCAGTCAGCAACTCTCAGGTACCTTCTGTACGTTCCCCTGGTGTGAAGAAAGAGTGTCCCCATTGTGGGAAGACACACGGTGGTTCGAGTGTTGGTTGGTAGCGGGTAGATGCTTGAAGTGTGGGAGCAGCGACCACAAGATCAAAGATTGCCCAAGACTTCAGCAAGGAGCTCAGCGTGGAGCGCCAGCACCAGCAGTAGCGGCAGCCGCGCCAGCTACAGGAAGACCAGGAAGGCCTCGAGCCCCAGCTCGAGTGTTTGCTTTGGCACGAGGACGCCGAGCAGGCGGAGCATGTCACCGAAGGTACGTTTTGCTTTTAGGTGTGCACGCTCGGGTTTTGTTTGATACGGGTGCTACTCACTCGTTCATTTCCGAGCGGTTCGCTAGGCAGTTAGCCCTAGAGTCAGGCGTAGAGTCTGAGGAGTTAGAGGTCCCTTTGTCTGTGCACACCCCTGCGGGTACGGTATCGACTAGGAAGTGCATTCCGTCGTTACCTGTGTGCATTGAGGATAGAATCCTAGATGGGTGTTTCTTCTTGCTAAAGATGAAGGACTATGATGCTATTCTTGGTCTGGATTGGCTAGAGGAGCACTATGCGTTAGTGTTGTCGTCGAAAGAGGATTGTTTTCCGCATTCCTGGTGAGGACGAGTTCTCTCATCCCTTGCCAAAGAACTTAGCGGGAAAGTTAGTTATCTCTGCCATGAAGGCGATGCGCATGGTGAACAAGGGTTGTGACGCATTTCTTGCCAGCGTTATGCTAGTACCCGATGCTGGTTCGTCACTGACTCTTGCAGAGATCGATGTGGTGCAGGATTTTCCAGATGTCTTTCCCGATGACTTGTCTGGATTGCCACCGATAGGGAGATAGAGTTCACTATAGAGTTGCTTCCAGGCACCTCTCCTATCTCGAAGGCCCCATATCGGATGGCCCCTGCAGAGTTAGCCGAGTTGAGGAAGCAATTGCAAGAATTGCTTGATAAGGGATTTATCCGCCCTAGTGTTTCCCCTTGGGGCGCACCTGTATTATTCGTCAAGAAGAAAGACGGGTCACTTAGGTTGTGTATTGACTATAGGAAGTTGAACCAAGTGACTGTGAAGAACAGGTACCCCTTACCTCGGATTGATGATCTGTTTGACCAGTTGCAGGATGCATCAGTCTTTTCTAAGATTGACTTGCGATCTGGTTATCATCAGCTGCGGATTAGGAGTGAGGATGTGTCCAAGACGGCATTTAGATCCCGTTATGGACATTATGAGTTCTTGGTCCTTCCTTTCGGATTGACCAACGCCCCTGCAGCGTTCATGGATCTCATGAACCGGGTGTTTAGTCCGTATTTAGATAGCTTTGTTGTTGTGTTCATTGATGACGTGTTGGTCTATTCTCCGGATGAGGCCACGCACCGTCAGCATTTGAGGTTAGTCTTAGAGGTTCTCCGTGAGCACAAGCTGTATGCGAAGTTCAGCAAGTGCGAGTTCTGGTTGCGCGAGGTTCACTTTCTCGGGCATGTGATCTCCGGCGCTGGTGTTGCAGTTGATCCAGCAAAGGTCCAAGCAGTTATGGATTGGGAGATTCCCCAGACTCCTTCGGAGATTCGTAGTTTCATTGGGTTAGCTGGTTATTATCGGCGATTCATTGAGGGTTTCTCATCCATCGCCGCCCCTTTGACAAAGCTGACCAGAAAGGTGAGAAGTTCGTATGGTCTGAGGCATGTGAGCGTAGCTTTCAGCTATTGAAGGCTAAGCTTACTTCTGCTCCGGTATTGGTATTGCCTAGTGGTCCAGAAGGTTTTGCCATTTATACGGATGCATCTCAGATTGGTTTAGGCTGTGTACTCATGCAGCGAGAGAGGGTAGTGGCTTATGCTTCTCGTCAGTTGAAGGAGCATGAGAGAACTATCCGACTCATGATTTGGAGCTCGCAGCTGTGGTTCATGCACTAAAATCTGGAGGCACTATCTTTATGGTGTCAGATTTGAGGTGTTTACCGACCACAAGAGCTTGAAGTATCTTTTCTCCCAAAAGGAATTAACCTGAGGCAGAGGAATGGATTGAGTTCTTGAAGGACTATGACTTCGACCTTCAGTATCATCCTGGAAAGGCGAACGTCGTAGCAGATGCTCTTAGTAGAAAGAGGTCTTCGCTCCAGCAGGATTGGAAGATGTTGGAGGATGCAGCGTGCTCTATGACCGAGTTAGAGCCATCGCTGTGTCAGGCTTTTGTAGCTCAGCTATCCCTTAGATCCTCAGTCTTGGATGAGGTGATTGAGCAGCAGAAAGCCGACCCTAGATTGTTAGAGTTAGTGGGTAAGGCGGGCATTGCTCGTGATGAGGACGGTGTGATTAGATTTCAGCACCGTGTTTGTGTCCCTGATGTAGTAGATGTCCGTGAGCATGTGTTAGCGGAGGCTCATAGATCGCGATTCTCTATTCATCCGGGTAACACTAAGATGTATCAAGACCTGAAGAGATCATTTTGGTGGTCCGGCATGAAGAAGGATGTTGCGGATTATGTGTCTAGATGTCTAGTATGTCAGCAAGTGAAAGCCGAGCGGCAGCGACCATCCGGCCTTATGCAGAGGATGGATATCCCAGTGTGGAAGTGGGAAGCTGTCACTATGGACTTCGTTTCGGGTTTGCCTCGATCTAGAAGGGGCAATGACTCGATTTGGGTATTGTAGATAGATTCTCGAAGACTGCTCATTTCTTGCCTATGAGAGAAGAAGCAGTCAGTAGAGAGTTTGCTAGATTGTATGTTAGCGGTATCATTAGATTGCATGGTGTGCCGAAGTCGATCATTTCGGATCGAGATCCGAGATTTACTTCGAGATTGTGGAAGGGTCTTCAGGATGCGTTAGGTTCGGAGCTGACCGTTCGTTCAGTTTCATCCCCAGACCGATGGACAGTCCGAGAGGACTATCCAGACGCTCGAGGATATGTTGAGAGCGTGTGTTCTGGATTGGAAGGATGATTGGGAGCGTCATTTACCTCTTGTGGAGTTCGCATACAACAACAGCTTTCATGCTAGTATTGGTATGGCTCCATTCGAGGCGTTGTATGGTAGGCCCTGCAGATCTCCTTTATGTTGGGAGGAGACTGGTGATAGGCAGTTGATCGGACCGGAGTTAGTTCAGGAAACTTCGGATAAGATTCAGCTTATCAGAAAAGGCTTGTTGCGGCACAGGATAGGCAGAAGAGTTATGCCGACAACAGAAGGAAGGATTTGGAGTTCGAGGTTGGCGATCATGTCTTCTTGAAGATATCGCCTACTCGTGGTTTGTCAGATTTGGCAGGCATAGCAAGCTAAGCCCAGATTCATTGGCCCATATGAGATTCTCAGACGTTTGGGCAGCGTGGCATATGAGCTAGCATTACCCCCAGCTTTGGCTAGCGTTCACCCTGTATTCCACGTATCTATGCTCAGGAAGTATGTCCGAGATCCGTCTCATGTGATTAGTCATGAGCCAGTGGAGATCCAGCCAGATCTTTCGTATGTCGAGCAACCAGTAGCCATTCTTGACCGGAAGGTTCAGCATCTCCGGAACAAGAGAATTGCGTCGGTGAGGTCCTATGGCGGAACTTCTCACGCGAGGAGGCTACTTGGGAGCTTGAGGATGCGATGAAGAAGAAGTATCCCCTTTTGTTTGAGTAGTGTCGTTCTAACTTCGAGGACGAAGTTTCTTTAAGGGGGAGAGGGTGTAAGGCCCTCGAATTTCCGTCGCATTATTTGTATTTGTGTGTGTGTATACTTGTGCTTGTGTATGTATATACATACTTACGTACGTATTATTAGTACAATTACGTGTGCATGTGTTTATACTATATGTAAATAATGCATGTATTGAATGGTGATAGTATGGATACACTACCATATACATATTGCATGTATATATGCATGGTATTTTCTGCATATTTTAGACTTCTGGCCGAAGGCCATCTTGGCGTCAACCCCTAGCCGTTGAGGTGGTGTCAGCGTCCAGACATGGACGCCAACACTAATCCTGGCGTCTAACGATATGGACGCCTATTTCTCTGGCCTGCATGCGCAGCAGAGGCAGAATTTGGGAACAAGAAAGCTCACCCATTGGGGAGCTGTCCCCAACGGCTCTGAGAGCTGTCTTGTCACCGGGAGTGGGAGAGAGGTCTCCCCATATGTCTGAACCCGAATCTGCCTCTTCCACTCCTCTCTTCACCTTTGCAAGAGGAGAAAAGAGAAAGAAAAAACTGAGAAACCACACCTTGCACCCAAAGATCAGACTTCCTGGAGCTAGATCCGGCCATCTTCCACGACAAGAGATAGCTGGAGCAAAGGAGGAGGCTTCCCCGACATCCCCTTGGTGAGCCCGGAGCCAGAAGATCTAGGAGGAGTTCTGCACCTTCTTGGGACTGCCCAAGGAGGGCTTCACCGAGCACCCTTGATCCATTTGAGCATTTCTAAAAGGCAAGTGACCTAACCATAATGTCCCCGTATGTGTCTAGGTCGTTTCTACTATTTTTATGAATTTTCCCTCGAGTCCTAGACCCTCACATTCACCCAACTTGAGAGCTCGGGTCTGTGTTTCTGCACAGACCTGCATTGACGGCAAGGTCAATGGACGCTGAGATCATGCTTGGCGTCCATCGACCATGCCGCTGACCCTGAGTCAGCGGCCAGAGACCGCCGCCAAGTTCCTCTGGACAGAACAGTGACCTGTTCTGCCCTTCCTATACACTATTTTCGGTATGGTTTCCGTGATGAGGATATATGGTAACCCTATACACTATGTGTACTGTCAAATGTGGTGTGTGGATGAGTGTGATGTGTGGTGGTGAATGTTAGAATATTGTATCCCATGAAATTGTAAGCATGATTTGTAGATAATCTTGCCAATCTATGCTTTATGATTTGAACTAGTCTGAATGCCTCAGTTTTGTCAGATCATGAGGATTAGTGGGTCAGTGTATGTATACTCATTTTTGATAATTTGTCCATGCTTGTATGAGTTGCTAATAAATTCGGTTCGGTAAATAAAAAGGCATGCAAGAAAGATTGTGATGATTGATCTATGGCTGTATGATTTAGGGTAATTTTGTATTCTCAAATCATGCATATAATAGTAATCTCTGTTCAGACAGTAGCTTGCTAGAATTTTGACTTGTGTGTATAGTCCATATCAACTTAAATTATGAATGGCATGCTAAATAGGTGTTTTATTTACTGTAAATCCCAATTAGCTCAGAAAAATCTGAAAATTTGAATGTATGATCTAGAACCCGAAAATAGCATGTGGTTAAAATTTCAGGTCATTTGGACCAGTACATAAGAAGTTATGTATTTTCCATGTGAAATATAGTAATCTATGTATGTTATCGTAATGTGATTAGATATTGCTTAAACCCACTTGATTGGTGATTGACTGTGTGTTAACTCCTGAAATCTGTAGTGCCATGTCAGAAAAATAGAGAAATGCATATGAGTGAGAAAGTGAATGAGATGAAAAGTGCTATGTGTAAAACCATGTGCAAACCGGTAAAATGTGTAAATGTGTAACTGTGCCAATGTGACACTGCTTCCGTAGAGGGCAGTGGAGCTATATCAGGGAAAAGTCCCCCTGAGAAAGTTCAGTGTGTAAGTGACCCTAAGGGCATTAGGGGGAAATCCTGGAGGTGGACAAGTACCACTGGTTAGGGTGGAGACTTGTTCTCCCGGTCTGCGCAGTCCAAGAGTCGCCATTGGAATGCCTAGATGGCGTCTATGTGTAATGTGATGTGTATATGTCCTTCTTTGGTGGTTTGGACTATGTGTCACGGCACCTAAAATGTGTAATGTGAAATGTGTAATGTGTATGTGTTCATGTGTAAATGTGTAAGTGAACAATGTGAATGTGTATGTGCAAAGTGTAACCATGTGAAAGAGAAAACTTGTGTAAAGAAAATGTGAAATTCTAAAGGTGAGGATATGATATTGAAATCCATGTGAGACAAATCTGAAACCATGTGAAATCAGAAATCTTATATTGTTATCATCATGTTCATATGTGCAAAAATGTCTAGAATCCATGTTAGGGATAATTGATGAGCACGGGTACAAAAACATGATTGGTTGTTCACATGATAGGTTTTAAGCAACATGGTAGCTCTCATGTGTAGGTTTACAGCCATTAAACCATGTGAAACCAGCAACTTAAAGCATGCGAAAATGTCTATGTATGTGTTTAAAAACATGTAAATCCATGCTAGTCGTGTTCTCCTTTCATATATGCACAATGTTCATGTTGGTAGCTCTCATGTCTTGGTCCTTTAAAGACAAAATTTCATGAGTAATTGAATAGAGAGCATGTGATAGGTAGAGTTTATTCTTAGAAATCTGAAAGCATGATCCATGTATCAAATTGTAAAACTTTCATGATAGGTTGAAACCTTCAATGATTAGCATGCCATGTGTTGTAAATTTTGAATGTGCATGTAGAAACCCCTATGACTTATACGTGTATGTTATGAGTAGTGTTGCTTGCTGAGTCTTTGGACTCACTCTTGCTTCGGCGTACAGGTGTAGTTGGTGACGTGGCACCGTTGGAGGAGACAGTGGAGACGGACTCCGAGCGCGGAGATTAGTCTTTGGAGTTTCTTTGTGACTTGTGCATTCTCATAGTATGTAATTTTGAACGTTGTATTAGAGTATCATGGAAAGATGTATAAGTGTGGACATTATTTATTCTATTTCAGCAATTTAAATTATGTGAACTTTTAGTTCTTTATTGTTAATTGCAAACTTCATGTATGTTAAATGTGGATGATGAATGAATGGAGACAGTTGTCTTTTACTTCCGCTACTCTGTTGTATATTCGCGTGTATCTCAGCTGTATGTATCGTTTGGGTAAATGTCCCACTGTGAGGACTCTCGCTATACCGACGTGGGTTGGTATAACCATACCGGTATAATGAGGGCCGTCACAATTTACCTCTTGTGGAGTTCGCAATACACAACAGTTTCCATTCAGCATTGGTATGGCTCCATTTGAGGTATTGTATGTAGGCCTTGTAGATCTCCTTTTATTTGGGAGGAGCTAGTGATATGCAGCTGATCGGCCAGCTAGTTCAGGAGACTTCAGATAAGGTCCAGCTGATTAGAAGAGGTTTGTTTGTGGCACAGGATAGGCAGAAGAGTTATGCCGACAAACAGGAGGAAGATTTGGAATTCGAAGTAGGTGAGCATGTCTTCTTACGATTTCACCTACCGTGGTGTAGTTAGATTTGGCAAGCCTGGTAAGCTAAGTCCTAGATCATTGGCTCGTATGAGATTCTCAGACGATTGGCAACGTGGCATATGGCTAGCTTTACCCGCAGCGTTAGCTTTGTCATCCTGTATTCCATGTTATCTATGCTCAGGAGATATATCAGAGATCCATCTTATGTTATTAGCCATGAGCCAGGGAGATTTAGCCAGATCTTTCTTATATGGAGCAACTGGTAGCTATTCTTGATCGAAGTTCAGCATCTCCGGAACAAGACATGCGTCGGTGAAGGTGTTTTAGCGCAACTTCTCGCGAGAGGAGCTACTTGGGAGCTTGAGATGCATGAAAAAGAAGTATCCTTAGTTGTTTGAGTAGTATCGTCTAACTTCGAGGACGATGTTTCTTTAAGGGGGTGAGGGTGTAAGGCCCTTGAATTTTACCCTCTTATATCATGTTTATTGTTGGATGGGTGAAGAA
>JACBKR010000601.1:0-68439 GCA_014218235.1 Colocasia esculenta
TTGATTTCTCACTAATCAACTGAGGCCTAACTCAAATCCACTCTCAAGCCCGTTAACTGGCCAGGTAAGAGGTGGGAGAGTGGGAGGTTCCCCCTGCTCTCGCAGGGACTTAATTAAATAACCACTTGTCCACTTAGGTGTTTGCCTATGAACCTCTAGCCTTAGACACCAGTTTCCAAACTTGATAGTGGGCCCAAGTGGGCTTAAGTCTCAAAGCGAACCCTAGGTCAAGTTTCTACTTTCTTTTATTGGGCTTGGAATGCAAAAGATGCGGGAAGTTTGGTTTGTGGGCTAAGGAAGGGTGATCAAATCCCCACCTTATCTTGTTAAGGAAACTGCCCTTAAAATATTTTAGAAATGATGTGCACACCACAAAATCAAGCAAGGGGTTCTATGCAAGCATGGCAATGCATGATCATGATTTTAAGAAAGTTGAGATTCTCACCTTGCTCCCACAATCTTCGACAAGAACGGAAACTTTTCAAAAGGAAAATTACCTAAAGATGGAAATCTAAATGATGCATGTCCTAAAGATGGAAAGTTTCTAATCTTGACATGACATCTTTTATTGGATTCAAGTGATTGATTTTTTTTTCTTTTAAATTAATTATCTAAACATGGCAACTAAGAAAAGGAAACTAAATCAAGAGGGTTTTAATGGTACTTACCTCCAACGCAATCCCTCGTTCTTTTGGAAATGAAAACAAATGGAAAGAGTAAGAGAAGGGAACTCACCTCACTTACCCATTTTTTTTCTGATTTTTCCTGTAATTTTTGGATTTTTCTTCCCAAAGCAGAACTTTTTACCTACAGATTCGGCTTTCAGCGACAATTTTCTGACAGATTCTTCAATTTTGTAATTTTCAGGATTTTTCACTTTTTATTTGATACGTACAAAAAGAAAGAAAATGTTAGCATGAATATATACAATAACACCAAGATTATCAAAACTAAAATTCTAATTCCCCGGCAACGGCGCCAAAAATTGATAGCCCACAAATACGTCGTTAAACACGTGACTAACAATCTCAAAATTATCGGCTTACACTAACGATTTTAACAATAGTTAAGTGGTGAGAGCCGAGTCGAATCCACGGAGAACTAGATTTTAGAGTTGAAAACCTTGGGTTTTTATTTAGGAAAATAATATGGTGATATTAAACTAAGTTGCATTAAATAAAACTAAACTAAACTAAACTAAATAAATAAGAGAGAGATATTAAGAGAGAGAGAGAAAAAGACTATTACGAATGGAAGAGAGTAAGAAAATACCTAGTGACCGATTAACTAAACAAGATATTCTAAATCTCTTAACACAAGCATATCCACACTAAAATAAATCTGAAGAGACAAGAAGGTGAAGAGAGAAGGTAGAAAGAGGAGAATAGAAGAGAGAGAGAGACGGAGGGTACAAATAGTGAACAAAATAACTAACAACTTTTTTTGAAAAAAGAAATAATGTGCATCTAACATACAACTTAATTAAAGACAGAATAAGGAAAAATAAGAGAAACGAGAGAGAGAAAACAGAAGAGAGAGAGGAAAGAGGAGAGAGAGAGAAGAGAGAGGAGCGGCGATAGAGAGGAGAGAGAAAAGAGAGAGAAAACGAGAGGAGAGAGAGAGAGAGCGCGAGAAAGAGAGAGAGAGCGCGAGAGAGAGAGAGACGCGAGAGAGAGAGAGAGAGCGATAGGAGAGAGAGGAGGCGGGTCGCGTCTCCTCTACGTGCATGCAACTGCATGCACGTGGAGGAGCGGAAGGCGGGCTGCGCAGCGGTGCGTGGCGCAGGCGGGGCACGCGGGCCGCGGGCAGGCGACGTGGACATGGGCGAAGCGGCGGGCGGCTGGGGCTGCGCGTGGGGGCAGGCGCAGCAGGCGCACGCGGGCAGGCGCACTCGGGCGTGTGCGGGGGCGGGCGCTGCTTGGAGGCGGCCTGGGCGTGGCAGCGCGAGCGGGGTATCGGGCGCGGGCGCTGCTGCTGCTTCTGTTCCTGAGAGAAAGAGACCGGGGGAGAGGAAGAGAAGGGGAAGAGGAAGAAGAGATCGGAGAAGGAGAGAGGGGGTAGAGAAGAAGGAAAGAAATCATAGCAAGAGAGAGAGGGGAGAGGTTTATAAAGTGGTAGAGAAAGAGAGGAAGGGGGAGAGAGAAAAAGAAAGAGAGATTTTTAGAAAATAAGGGAGAAGATTTTTAAAGTGAGAAAGTATTTTAAAAAATAGAGGAGGAATATTGTAATAGAATCTCTCTTTTATTTTCTCTTGCTTCACTCCAATCCATTAGTCCATTAAGCACTTCATAGAATGGCCCATTAACATGCAAATACAACATAAAATTGAATTTAATCAATTATCGTCCATGATAATAAAATCTTATGAATTTATCAAGTGTTAGTCATTGAAATGTCATGATTATTTATGATAATTATGATATTATCAGTAGGTGGAGAGTCGCACAACTTGTAGGCCATTGAGGTGCCGAACAAGGGCTGGTGGATCTATTCGGTGCAGCGGCCCAGTGCTCGGTGCCTAACGCTAGAACCGTAGAGGGTCCGAACAAGAGCCCTAAGGTTTGTTCGGTGAGCCTGTCCTGCTCGGATAGGTTCGGAGGTGTACAAAGATTAGACCTTGGAACCCTTAGACGCTTGGTGGCCGCAGCGTGTTCGAAAGTTGGTGGGTGTTTCCGAGGACACGTGGCTGGGTAGCCGCTGTCTGACTGCCCTACTGAGTCATGATGGGCCTGTGGTCTTAGGAGACTGAAAATAGCCTCCACAATTATAGTTATTTTTAAATCAAAAGTTTTGTATACGGCTTCCATAAACTTTATACATACGGAATAGCATATGTAGATAAGTGGGGAGCTAGCTGCATCTGTAATTTTTGCAGATGACTTTCACGAGCTTTCTCCATATCTTTTGCCAATAGGACTTTTTTAGATGGTTTCGTAGACAACTTGCTAACCCTCAACAAAAACTTTAATTTGTAGACTGCCTTTTGATAACAAATTATATTTTTCTAATAGTGAAATTAACCACGTGGATTATTAGTTTGGTTTGAACCAATGTTTGATGTGGTTTAGTTTCACAGTATAAATATAAATATCGATGCAAAGGTCTGACAGGAAATAAACAATTATATGAACATGGATTATTTGAAGAAGAACCGGTGGGCGAATGTGATTGATTCTCTGGCCCTTACATGATATGTAATTGATTTGATTTTTTTTGCTATATATCACTATTCTTGGTATCCTAGATTGTGATCTTTAGCCTGCAGCTTTATCGCCTAGCCATGGTTTGCATTTTTTTTTCATTTCAATTATGAAATAAAGCTGGAGTGCGGCACATGCATGTGGCCACCTCCAAAAGCCTTTAAAAACCTAAAAATAAAAGAAATAATTACATCCTTAATTTATGCATAAATATCAACAATCTTGTAATATTATATACAAAAATAGAAATTTGATATGAGCTGGACCGAATCGAAAATATTTTGATAAGACTCCATTCAGATTGGGATTATAATTTGGCTTGGTAATTAAAGTTGGAGCGAAATCCCTCCAAACTCCCCTACTTTTGGTGTCAAAAAACGATTCAAAAGTGGACCGAGATTGGATTTTATTCACTGGCTAACAAGTGGTTGGTCCTTGGAACAAAGTTAGTTTTCTGCGATGTGGGCCACTACTTTGAAGGAGTCACGTGTCATCATGTGAAGGAAGAGATAATCGGCGAGACCGACCGGATCCGGACCCAACAATCCCTCTAAACTCCTCTACTTTTGATAACAAATTATGGCCTCCTTATGATCTGCTTGAAATATTCCTGTCTCATGCATGGCAATTGCAAGTCTCCTGACCTGAACCAACGGGTGACCTCATCATATACTCTCATAGAAGCCCCCTACCTAGTGTACCAATAACGCTGTTCCATGAGTATCACAAGATCATGATCGTAAGTTTTTTTTTCCCCGTTGTGTAGGCCTACATTCACACCGTTAACAAGTAAACTTTGTGCGGAAAATCTATCCTAATTCGTATGTAGAACATGTGTCCTTTTTCGTCACTTTCAATTAACATCATCCAACATTTTTGAAAGGTAATCTAAAGAATGTTAAGAGGCGTCAGAATTTCTGTGTGCTCATACCCATCAATAGATATTGTCCCTTTTTCGGAGTTTGATCTATTTTTTTCTTGGAAAAGACTCCTCTTCTGTGGGTAACGAGATAAAAGGCCGTGCGTCTAGTCACACGCACTGGATATCTCATCTAATTAACAAGACACACCTATATATCTCATCTTAAAGAGATCCGTATGCCTAGAGCTACGTGAAGGACGGCTGTGGGCCCCTACTACACACTCTTCAATTTGGGGGGGGGGGGGGGGGGTGAGGTTGTTGTAGAGAGGAGATTATGTGTGTGCCTAAAAGAAAGACACTTCAGCCTCTCCCTAAGAGGGCTATTTTGTAGGGAAAGAGGATAAAATCTCAAAAGAAGGACAATACTTTTTGGGGGACATGAAAATTCTTGCACCTCTTCAACAGCATATTAGCCAATGGATATCTTCTCAAACATTAGTTAGAAGTGTATGTGATGCAAATCCATATATAGAGGGCATATATTTAGATACAACAGTAGAACAATGTTTTACATAATGTGAAACAGTTCATGGCGTAGGGAATGTGAGGCAAGTGATCTGACTTTGCTGTAGCAAGCAAGCTAACAAAACAAGAATGTCGACTGGCCTTGGAAAACATTTTGGACAACGAAGGAAGTGATTTGGGTGTCTGTGTCTACCTTACCTTTGACCATCGATACTTGTGTGGGTTATGGACTTAATCGGATTATTTCGTATGACCGTGGGGACTATGGGGTCCTTTACGATAGCAATTTTAATGTAATTAGACAGGAATTTACCGGACGAAAAATATGAGAAAGATAGATAGTGATCATCATTGAAGTAATTGCCAAAAATAAATAACTGGGGGCAGGGTTAATTACCTCAGAACTGAAGAAACCCGGTGCTATAAACTGGTATGCATAAAAATGCGGGCTATCTGTAGGTGTCGTATGTAAACAAACAACAATCAGGGAACCCTGTGAACAAGGGCAGAGATCCTGATGCGCTCTTAATGCCAGTTGGAGAAAATTGTAGATTCTACTTTCTTGCTCTTTAGTTGGCACTACAGAAAATAGAGGATAACTAATCGTCTACATATCATAGAAAACTATCTATGAAAATTTTTGTTGACGACTATCCAGCAACGAAAATGCCGTCCACATATTATATGTAGACAGATATAATATGCCGTCTACAAAAATTACAAGCGCAGATGGCTACACGCCATCTACAAATATAAGTAAACAATTATAGATGCCATCTCCATAGATTTATGTAGACGGTAGTCAGCCGTCTATAATTTTATGTAGGCGGAGACATAGGCGTCTACGTAAACTTATGAAGACGATTATACCAGCCATTTACATAAGTTTATGTAGACGGCTATAATCATCTCCATTGTGTTACTTTTTTTATTTTTTAAAATTTTGCATTTACCACTTGTTATGTACAACAATTCCTTCTAAAATAAAATTGATACCATGACACAAACTATCTGAAAATAAACATAAACATCAAACATCATAAACAAATCATCAAAAAAAAATAATACAAAGTATCTCACAAAGTATAACAATCTAATCATCATCATCATAATTATCAGCAAACTCATCAGTCACCTCATGTGTAGAAGGAGGCACATGTCATGACTGACCAGCCATTCACTGCGTGAGGGCTCGCATCTCTAACATCTGACCGCACATATCCTCTATCTCCTGGCGATCTCTGCTCCTCTCCTAATGTACATCCTGCAACTACTGCTGCAGTTGCTGCACTTGAGTGTGGTAGCCACTTGAGGAGCTCGATCCCTCCCCCCTCCCGTACCAACTACCAAGCGTCTCAGCCTTACCCCTGCAACGAACACGGTCAGGTCTATCTCGTCCCATGATAGCAATGAAGGTATCATTAGCTGAAATGGGAGTGGCATCACCACTCTGGAGAGCAGGAGTCGTCATCTAAGTCATCCTCTCCTACATAAAAAAACTATTTTATTAATAAAAAATATTTAATTATAAACTAATTTATTAAGAATCTTTTATGTAAGACAGATATACTTAAAAAATGATCGCTGCTTTCATCATCAACCCACCACTGGGTACCGGCAGTTTGGTCTTTACATCTCCCTACCATAAAATTCTCCATGCGGTCGGGCTCACACTAATGAGTCTTCACCTGTTAAACTTAATTTTATAATCATGAAGTAAGATAAAATAAGCATTAGAGAATGTGAAAATTACATTCAGTAAAATGTAAAACCTACAAAGTCATCTCTCCATTGATATATACCCATTTGCCCTCGTCGATATGTCATAATTTGATGGGCGCGATTCTTCCTATTATGCACGGCAAATATCGTATAAAGAAGAAGACAATAAATATATTTGATGAAATATCAAATATAAAATCATAAGTACTATATGCAATTAAATCATTTTATTTTACTTGGTCCTCCCTTCTGTTACATTTCTCACACATTGTCAGCAAATCTGACAGATCAACACCAGGTGGAACAGATTTAATAGCATCCTCAAAAGTCTTGCCCTATAATGCTACAAAATGATAATTACAAAGTTAGCAAATTGTTTATTATCAAGATATAAAAAAAATAAAATTTCAATCACACATTACTTTTAAAAAATGACTTACTTTCGACTTCAACATCCCACGCTAGCCTTTGTGCATGGCGATCATATCTCTGATGAAGATGAGCCTACTTCTGTTAAAGAAGTGTTAACATCATCTGCTAGTAAAGAGTGGAAGGAAGCAATGCAAGATGAGATGGACTCTATGAGTAAGGCGGATGGATTGATCAACAAATATAAAGCACGACTTGTGGTGATAGGATATACTCAAAAGGAGGGCATAGGTTTTGATGAGACATTCTCCCCAGTGGTGAGATTTACATCAGTTCGCCTTATTCTAGCCATAGTTGCACATTTAGACTTGGAACTTTTTCATATCAATGTTAAAACACATTTCTCAATGCAGAATAAGACAAAGAAATTTATATAGTTCAAACATATGGTTTTGAGGCAAAGGAACAGGGGCGCAAAGTTTGCCATCACAGACGTTGCATTTATGGCCTCAAACAATCGTCTAGATAGTGGTATTTTAGATTTTATAAAATAATTATGTCATTTGGTTTTGAGATGATTGAAGAAGACCACTGTGTGTATGTTAAACGTACGGCGGAAAAGATCCTTATTTTTTGGTTATATGTTGATGACTTTTATTGGCTCGAAATGATAAGGAATCTATTGAAGCCACTCGAGAATGGTTGTCTTCTATCTTTGAGATAAAGGACATGGGTGAAGCAAATTATATGTTAAGAATAAAAATCATGAGAGATCGCTCGAATAAACTTTTGTGTTTGTCACAGAAGACTTACATAAATAAAATACTTGAGCAATTTCATATGCATTATTCCAAACCCAATGATACTCCAATTGATAAGAGTTGTGTTTTAAGTATCAGTCAAAATCCACAAACTGATAAGGAAAAGATTGAAATGTCTAAAGTGTCATATGCCGCTATAATAGGGAACCTGATGTACTCCATGTTATGTACACGACTAGACATTAGCTTTGTAGTTTGGTTTTGTTAGTCGTTATCAAAGTAATCCCGGTCTCGTTCATTGGAAAGCAGTCAAAAGAATTTTTCGATATCTCTGTGGTATTTCGGATCATGTCTTATGTTACAAAGGAGGTGACTTAAGATTGAGAGGTTACAATGATGCAGATTGGGCCGATGATAAAGATGAGCGGAAATCCACTTCAAGCTATGTGTTTATGTTAGGTGGAGGGGCTATTTCTTGGTGTAGCAAGAAACAAATGTGCATTGCTTTATCAACCATGGAATCAGAATATGTGGGTTGTTCAGCTGCATGTCAAGAGGCTGTTGTTGCAAAGATTTCTACAACGGTGGCCATGACACATTTATCTAAGGAGGCGGTGGTGATGTATGTTGATAGCACATTGGCCTTGGCCTATACTAAGGACCCAAGTACCATGGATGAACCAAGCACATTGACATTCATTATCACACATTTGGGATATTATCGATAATGGTTGTGAAATAATATTCCCCGGACTCTCAAATTGCAGCATAAGGAGCACACTGAACAAAAAGACATAGGAGAATAAAGTAGACCGCTTGAATAAACCATTGCAAAAGAACATATTTCTTACGATGTGACAGGAAAAAGGTGTATGAAGGAGATGTCTACAAGCTGAGTTCATCGCATGCTATCTTACTTGTCAACAAATAAAGATGGAACACTTGCATTGTAAGGCTTTGGGCCCTTATTGGACCTTTATTAGGCTTTTTGTCATGTTTGGGGTTGACAGAAGATAGACTACCTATCACGCCCCTCCAATTTAGCAGCGGAATAAATCGGAGGGAAACGTGAGCAACGAGTATGGTAACGTAAATTGTGCATACAGATGCAGACATCAGGCATCTAATGAAATAATTGGAATAACTTTTGATTTCATTATAAAATCACTAAGACTATTACAACCACTAATTCAAAGCCAATACATAGGGCTCAATGACATCATTACATTGAAAAGAAATCTAAAGCAATAACAATTAGACTCCATAGTACTAGGGCAACTTCATCAACTGACTCTAGTCGCTCATCACTCTGGTCCTGTCCCATTGATGTGTGTAACGTCATTGTCCGACTTACCTGAGACATAATAACAAATAATGAAAGGTGAGCGATAATGTCCAGTAGGACTTAAATCTCAATAGTCAAGCAGGCTTTAATAATTAATGTTTTAAATGGCAGAGTAACTAATGATAGAAAGAGTCATGTAAAGTCGAGAATGTAATAGCACAAGTAACATGGTTCGAATAGCAGATGAATCAAGTATAGTATGGTGATTAAAGTCAAGTCAAGATCGAAAATGATAACAACACAATAGCATGTAGCGACTATGTCAAGCAATAGCAAGTGACAGATATAGCAAGGAGAGAGATAGTAGTTGGTCATGTAAAGAGTAAATTCCACTTTGGTTATCCGTAGATAGCCGAGAGAGAATATAGCACTTTTGTTGTCAATAGACGATGAGAGAACATAGCACTTTGTTTTGATTATTAAATGGCACTTTGTTGTCAAAGGACAACGAGAGAATATAGCAGAATGAATATGATTAAGTCACGATAGAAAACGATAACTCAAGATAGTAAGTAATAAGTAGAGCAAGGAAAGAGTACGACAGTGGTCGCTCAATATCAAGACAGTAACAATTCAATAACAGTCAGTGGTAGTACAGTAACAGTGCAGTATGTCTGAACATAGCAGACTAGCAGTCACAGTATAATAGTCAGATGTCTACCTAATTCAGAACAGTCAGTCAGAACCAGTGCAAATGTAGACACTGTCATTAGCCCCTGCAGGTATTTTCGAGCGGCTCTCCGCCCCCAAGACTAGATTCGAACCCCTCGGACATTCTCTGTGCCCTAGCAGTATGCATTCAAGTCAGTAGAGTCACAAGACCCATTTTAGCGCTAGACAATCATGAACAGTTCAAAATAGTAGGAGCCACACAGCTTAAAGGGTACCAAGAGAGTACTAGATGAATAGATGAGAAAGTAGAGTGATCATGAATAGACGAGAGTATAAAGATAGTAGACGAGACAAGGACATATTCGTAAGATAACGTTAATTAAGCGATAATAACAGTTGCACAACACGCGTGACCGATGTAGGCAGCTAGGTGGAATTCACTACCCTTTCACTGGCCATATTATGCACATGTCCAGAGGTCCGGCGTGATTCAAGATAAGAACGAACTTCTAATAGTCGTCTGGATCATGTTGATCCCTAAAGGGTATCATAGGTGTTAGGGTACAACCAGCTCATCGACCATGTGGGAATTCATGGACAGAGGAGTCTTACGGAGGCCTTGAACAAGGATTCACTAGTCTGGCAGAAGAGTATCCGACAGAGAGTTCGTCCAAGTCAAGAGAAAGTGTATATATAGAAACAAGTGCTCGACATTCTAGAGGAATTCTAGAATAGTGGAGCCTCGGTATCGGTGTTCCAAAACAATGCGAGGAAACGAAGACAAGTCCATTTAAAATAGGGCAATTTAATATATAATTTACCAAATGTTTGAAGAGATATTTTCATGCCAGGTTTAGCCATATTTGGATGGTTCAAATTGTGAGTATGTGTAAGAGAAATTATAGATAGAAAGTGGTCATGTGTATGCATTTTAAACACACATAAATGTTCAATTTATGGCAAGTATATGTACTGTGTGTATGACTGTTAATAGAAGGTACATGCACTGTAGAGGGTCAAAGCATCACGAATTATGTGTTTTCATGTAAAAAGCACAGATCACGACGTACCCATATGAGGGTCGCGACAGGGTAAGAACAGAACGCGACATGGCCTTGTAAAGAACACGACGGGCTTGTCTGATTAAGCAGCCAGAACGCGACGACAGCCGCTGTCGCATTCAGAACATGACGAGGTGCACTGTCACCACAGCCCTGAGAACGCGACCTCAGGTACTATACGTGAGTTCAAGCAGGAAAAGGACAGAGCATGGGATTACGGGCCAAGTTCCTTCTTTTGACACATGGTGATTCGAAAATTCATAACTAAATGTACAATCGATGAAAAATCATGAAACAAGTTGCAAAATGATCTAGACATACATGGGTACTTACAATAAATAGGATTTGAAAACAGACAGGATTTAGGCATGGTTTATCAAGTTATTCATGGAGAACATGAAACTGCGTATAGTAGAGATTAACGATTTAATTTGACCAGTATGGTGGATGAAAATTAGGGCTTTCAGGGGCAAACGAAGCCTAACTAGCATCAGTACCTCCAATTAAAATTTGAGCCCATAGGGTCAAGTAAACATGGAGAACATGAAAAATCAAGAGGAAAAGATAGGCTCGATGAAAAAATATAGACAAGAGGACTTTTATTCTTGATGCATGGAACAATCTACAAACGAATTTAATTTGGTTTTGCTCGTGAGAATGCCTACCTTGACTCGATTTCCTCTTCTAGGGCTAGAACTTGAAAATCTTTGGTAGAAGCTTTGAGAGACCCTCTCCCCACGAATTCTCCTCCTCCTTGGCCTCTCCTCCAGGTCCAGCAACCCTTGGCAATGAGCTAGGGCCGGCCATGGGGGATTAAGGAGAGTATTTATGCTTCCTATGTTTCTATTTCCTAATAGGACTCTAACTCCTATTTAATTATGAAATTTCCTATTTAATTCCACCTTCCAAGCTTGCCATGTCCAATTTGGGTTAGGTTGGGATCCAAATTCATGGCCAACCTATTAGGGTAGGTTTAGGAATCCAATTCCATCTTAAATTTTCTATTTTAATGCTTACATACCTCTTTTCTATTTAGGTAATATTTAAGTTACGAATTTAGGATATTTTCCTATTATTCTTCTTTTAAAAATCCTTATTTTGGCCCAATAAATTCTAGAGGGTCCATTTAACAAAGCCCATTCTTAATGGAATTTAACTTAGGAGAATTCTCCATTTTAAATAGGGAAATAATAGAATTTCAGAATTTATTATATTTTTCTTACTTGAATTTATTCATGGGCCATGAGAGGTCCATTGGTCCAATTCCGATAATGGGTAATCATTTCATGATGTTGGAAGTCTCTCCGACATGTTCGTTTAATTTATGGGCGCATTATTTTTCTGTGTTAATAGTTTTCCGACTTAGTTTCTTAATTTGGAAAATTAGTCACATTGTGACGTACACTTGGCCAATCGGGTTTTTCGTTACTTGAATTTCATAGTAGAACACTTAGGAATAATGTCTGGGGTTGATTTATAATTTTAAAGGAATTTTATGATGTATTCTTGCACATACGATAGTGGTACATATGTTTCTATTATTTCGATTTAAAGAAATTATTATTTCTATTTTTTAAGTATTAAATTTTTCGGGTTTCTACATCCTCCCCCACTTAAAAAGAATTTGGTCTCCAAATTCATATGATATGATACGACTACCAATTTATTATGGATATTTCATTCCATCACCTCCCCCACTTAGGGCTTTGCTATCGCGAAAATAATATGAAATTAAACTAAGGGTTTAGTGATGGTACCTTGTCCACCCTCATTGGCAGGATTTGTATCCACAAGGGCTTGTAATCGTCCTTGGCATGTAGTTTGGTTCTTCTTTGTTGGACAATTGACGACTCGATGTTGTTGACTTCCACATCGCAAGCATCTACCCAATCTCTTCCAACAGTTATCAACCTGATGCCGTGACTTTTTACAAAATTCGCAGACTTCCTTCCGCTTCACTTCCCCTTTCGTTCTCTTTCTATCTACTATATGTTTTCCTTTATTGTCATTGGAATGAGTAACACGTTCCCTTTTCAACACCTTCTTCGTATGGATCTTTTCAAGAAGTTCCATGGTGTCCTCTACTAATTGAGCTCTCAATACCATGACTAAATATACTTCAATGTCTAGTGGGATCAACTTTTCTCAGTACACAGGTCTCAACCCTTCTAAGAATCTCTTTGCCTTCATCTTTTCTGTACTCACCAATGTGGTGCATACTGTGCTAGTCTATCAAATTCTGCTTCATATTATGCTACAGACATCATTCGTTGTTTTAAATTTGTAAATTCATTTGCCTTTTTCTTACGAATCCTCTCGGAAAAATATTTGGTGTTGAAGAGTTCTAAAAATTTATCCCAGTCTATGTTGATGTTGGGTAATTGTCGATTGACAGCTTCCCACCAAGCTCTAGCATCGCGGTCCAACTGGAAAGTTTCCAGAAGGACTTTCTCCTGCTCTGAACATTGCATAACTCTAAAGATTCGTTCCATCCCCTTCACCCAATTTTCAACTTCGTTGGGATCCAAAGTTCCATTAAACCTAGGGGGATTTATTCGTTGAAAGTTCCCATATAAGTCTCCTCCGCATTCCTTGCTCCTGCTTGAATCACGTTGGAAAGGGCTTGAGTTAACCCCTGTGCGGTCTGTTGTAATTCATGTATTTGTGCATGATCGCCAGCCATCTCCTCTATTTTTTGCGAGCAATAATACTTATTAATTTCTTCTTAAACATACAATGCTTATACATATTGTTACGCTCCTAGCATAACCCCAAGCTTTACCCAATCTCTAACATAGGTATGGTGGTTGACTTAGACACGGTCATGGCGGTTCACCTAGAACATCCCTAGACTTAAAATATCCTAATAAGGGCATCCTAGGCTCTGATACCAACTGTCACCCCCTCCAATTTAGCAGTGGAATAAATCAGAGGGAAACATGAGCAACGAGTATGGTAACCTAAATTGCGCATACAGACGCAAACATCAGAGTATCTAATGAAATAATTGGAATAACTCTCTATTTCATTATAAAATCACTAAGACTATTGCAACCACTAATTTGGAGCCAATACATAGGGCTCAAAGACATCATTACATTGAAAAAAATCTGAAGCAATAACTATTAGACTCCATAATACTAGGGCAACTTTATCAACTGACTCAAGGTCGCTCATCACTCTGGTCCTGTCCCATTGATGTGTGTAACGTCATTGTCCAACTTACCTGAAACACAATAACAAATAACGAAGGGTGAGCGATAACACCCAGTAGGACTTAAATCTCAATAGCCAAGCAGGCTTTAAATAATGAATGTTTTAAATGGCAGAGTAACTAATGATAGAAAGAGTCATGTAAAGTCGAGAAGGTAATAGCACAAGTAACATGGTTCGAATAGCAGAGAATGAATCAGTATAGTACGATGATTAAAGTCAAGTCACGATCGAAAATGATGACAACACAATAGCATGTAGCGACAGTGTCAAGCAATAGCAAGCGACAGATATAGCAAGAAGAGAGATAGTAGTTGTCATGTAAAGAGTAAATTGCACTTTGGTTATCCGTAGATAGCCAAGAGAAAATATAGCACTTTTGTTGTCCATAGACGACGAGAGAACATAGCACTCTGTTTTGATTGTTAAATGGCACTTTGTTGTCAAAGGACAACGAGAGAATATAGCACAATGAATATGATTAAGTCACAATAGAAAACAATAACTCAGATAGCAAGTAACAAGTAGAGCAAGGAAAGAGTACGACAGTGGTCGCTCAATATCACAATAACAGTTCAGTACCAGTTAGTGGTAGTACAGAAATAGTACAGTTATGTCTGAACATAATAGACTAACAGTAACAGTATAACAGTTAGATGTCTAGCTAATTCAGAATAGTGAGTCAGAACCGTGCAAATGCAGACACCGTCATTAGCCCCTACAGGTACTTTCAGGTGCCTCTCTGCCCCCAGGACTAGATTGGAGCCCCGGACACTCTTCGTGCCCTCAGCAGTATGCATTCAAGTCATTAGAGTCACAAGACCAATTTTAGCACTAGACAGTCACGAACATTTCAAAACAGTAGGAGCCACACAGCTCAAAAGGTACCAAGAGAGTACTAGATGAATAGATGAGATGGTAGAGTGATCATGAATCGACGAGAGTATAGAGACAGTAGATTAGACAAGGACATATTCATAAGACAACGTTAAACAAGCGATAATAACAGTTGTACAACACGCGTGACCGGTGTAGGCAGTCAGGTGAATTCACTACCCTTCCACTAGCCATATTATGCACATGTCTAGAGGTCCGGCGTGATTCAAGATAAGAGAAAACTTAATAGCCATTTGGATCATGTTGATCCCTAAAGGGTGTCATATGTGTTACGGTACAACCAGCTCGTCGACCATGTGGAAATCCATGGACAGAGGAGTCTTACGGAGGCCTTGAACAAGGATTCACTAGTCCGGCAGAAGGAGTATCCGACGGAGAGTTCGTGAAGTCAAGAGAAAGTGTATATATAGAAACAAGCGCCCGACGTTCTAGAGGAATTCTAGAATAGTGGAGCGTCAGTATTGGTGTTCCTAAAACAACGCGAGGAAACGAAGACAAGTCCTTTTAAAATAGGGCAGTTTAATATATAATTTACCAAATGTTTGAAGAGATTTTTCATGCCAAGTTCAGCCATATTTGGATGGTTCAAAGTGTGTGTATGTGTAAGAAAAATTATAGATAAAAAGTGGCCATGTGTATGCATTTTAAACATACATAAATGTTCAATTATGACAAGTATATTTACTATGTGTATGAGTGTTAATAGAAGGTATAGGCACTGTACAGGGTCAAAGCATCACGAATTATGGGTTTTCATGCAAAAAGCACAGATCGCGACGTACCCATATGAGGGTCGCGACAGGGTAATAACAGAGCGCGATATGCCCTTGTAAAGAACGCGTCAGGCTTGTCTGATTAAGCAGCCAGAATGCGACAACAACCCCTGTCGTATTCAGAACATGACGGGGTGCACTGTCACAACCAGCCTTGAAAACGCAGCCTATCGGGCCGTCGTGTTCTCAAGTACTGTACCAGAGTTCGAGTGGGAAAAGGACAGAGCATGGGATTACGGGCCAAGTTTCCTTCTTTTGACACAAGTCAGTGGGTATTATAAGTTGTGGATCAACGGTTGTGTGAGGTCCTCTCACAGTTGGATATTTCTTAAGCATCCTCACTCGGTTGAAGTGAGGGGTGCACATAGGTCTTCGTCTAGGAGCCGAACCACCTAAAAATCTCTGTCTTTTGTGGTTTTTTTTATTACTTTCTTTTAACTCTTAAGAGCTTCTATTATGTGTTCTTATGTTTTTAAAGGGGAAAATCTATCCCCCCCCCCCCTAAATTGCCAATTCCACAACCAACACGTGGTATTAGAGTAGGGCTCTCCATTATTGTGGTTTTACAACCCAGAGTTTAGGTGGAATGGATCTTGTAAAGCCTTCAATTTCTGTGAATATTATATATGTTTTGATGTTTCAGTGTTCTGCCCGAAATCCCTTCTTAACATCAACATCCATTGACGTTAAGGGGTAGTTGACGGCAACACTTGTGTCGTTTACTGTCACGCCCCCGCGGAATATCGAAACGCGAGGCAGTTGCAAGAAAAGGGTATAGAGCGAGTGCTAGACATCAACCATTGCACAGTGAATAATACTAAAGCGAACTCATTTCATTAATACTATTCAATGTCTAGTTACAACCACTAATATCAGAGCCAATCTATGGTGCCCGATTTCATTGAAAGAAGGCGAAAGACTAAACTTCGAACTTAACTACTACCACGCTAAACATAGCAGTAGGACACTAGGGTACTCATGACATCACTCTAGGTCATTCCCGTCCTCTTGAGTGTATGGTTCCTCCTCGGTCTCACCTGAGAACACAACGACAAATAACGCAGGGTGAGCGAACATCGCCTAGTAGGACTTAAATCTCAGGCTCAGCAGGCTTAAGTAATTAATGCATTAAAGGCAGAGAAACTAATAATAGAGCGAGAGTGTGTCATGTAAAATATAGCAGGGCAGTACGTGAACGAAATAGCAAGACTTTCCAGATATATACTTTCCAAGAATAGCACAAGTGTCGGGAAATAGCATAGTAATAGCAAGATAACACAGTGTCAAGTATAGCAAGATGGCCATGGTACAAATAACACAACGAGTATAGCATAGCACAACGAGTATAGCATAGCACTTTGTTGTCAATGGACAACGAGAGAACATAGCACTTTTGATTGTTATTTAGATAGTCACGATAGATAGCACTTGTTGTTGTCAATGGATAATGAGAGAACATAGCACTTTTGATTGTCATGTAGATAGTCACGATAGATAGCACTTTGTTGTCAATGAACAATGAGAGAACATAGCACTTTGGATTGTCATTTAGATAGTCACGATATATAGCACTTGAGTGTAATGCCAACACTCTGATCATTTAACTCCCATGGGCACTAGCACTTTCAGGCGCACATCCCAGGACCAGATCGGCCCTTTATATTGCCAGGCATTAGTTATATTGTTTATCTTTAGACAATAAGTCAATGGCCAATATAGAGTACAAGAAGTAGATGAGAGCACTAGATGAATAGACGATAGTAGAGCGAACGCAAATAGATGAGCGAGTAGAGTACAGATGAGAGCTAGTGGACATTGCACGTAACGCGTCGAGTAAACAGGCGATAGTAATAGTTGCACAACACGTGCACTTGGTGTTGGCGGTCAGGTGGAACTCATGACCTTACCACTGGCCATGTTAAGCACAGGTCCAGAGGTCCAGCGCGATTCAAGACGAGAGTGAACTTCTAATGTCGTTTGATCATATAGATCCCTAATGGTGTAACAGGTGTTAGGGTACAACCGGCTCGTCGACCATGTGGGAATCCATAGACAGAGGAGACTTACGGAGGCCTTGAACAAAGACTTACTAGTCCGGCAAAAGGAGTTTCCGACGGAGAGTTCGTCCAAGTTAAGAGAGAGTGTATATAGAAACAAGTGCTCGATGTTCTAGAGGAGTTCTAGAACAGTGGAGCGTCGATATTGATATTCCCAAAACATCGCGAGAAACGATAGACAAGTATAGGGTAATTTAATTACATAAATTACCAGATGTATTATTAAATAGTTCATGCCAAATTATGCAATAATTGGATGGTTCAAAGTGTGTGTATGTGTCATGAAATTGTAGATAGAAAAGATCATGTGCATGTATTTTAATCATACAAAATATTAAATTTATAACAGTGTTATTTTCTATGTGTATGACTGTTAAGTAGGAGTACAATCACTATAAAAATCAAGCATTGTTGAGACAAGGGTTTATTGCAAAAGAACCCAGATCGTGATGTACCATGATGAGGGTTGTGACGGGATCAACTGAGATAGCGACAGGGTCTGGTACAGGTCGCGACAGGCTTATCGTTTCGGGCAGGCAGATCGCGACGGGTTCGCATGAGGATCGCGACGGCCTAGTCAGAAGATCGTGACGACAGGTTCTGTCGCATCATATCGTGACAGAGTGCTCTGTCATGATGGCCTTGTGAACACAGCCTATCGGGCCGTCGCATTCACAGGGTCTGTGCCCAGTCCGAACAGGGAAAGGACATTACATTGGATTACGGGCCAGAACTTACCCTATTTGACTCAGGGTGATTCAGAAATTCACAACTAATTGTATAGACAACGAAAAATCATGAAACTAGTTGCAAAACGACCTAGACATACACAGGTACTTACAATAATAGGAATTGGAAAAAAATAGGGTTTGGACATGTTTTGAACATGGGCATTCATGATGAACATGAAACAGTACGTAGTTGAGATCAACGATTAAATTCGCAAGATAGGATGAATCAAATTTAGGGCTTTTAGGGGAAAAAGATGCCTAACATGCATCAGTTCCTACAGTAAAAATCTTGTGGCATGGGGTGGAGTATACAAGGAGATCAAGAGTTAAGAAGAGGGTTTGGGGTCATGAGAGTTGCAGAACATGAAAAATCAAGAACGAAAGATATGCTCGATGAACAGTTATGAAACTAAAGGGCTTTTGTTCCTGATAGATGAGACATCCTACAGAAAAAGTTTCATGGTTTATGCTCGTGAGAATGCCTACCTTAATCGTTTTCCTCTTCTAGGGTTAAGACTTGAAGAACTCAGGAAGAACTTGAGAGATCCTTCCTCTCCACGAATTCTCCTCCTCTTGGCCTTTCCTCCTGGTCCAGGAACCTCTTGCCATGAGCTAGGGCCGACCATGAGGTTTAAGAGAAGTATTTAAGCTTCTCCCTATTCCCTTTCCTAGTTTAAGTCTAATTCCTATTAAATTCTGAATTTCTTATTTCCTCTCCTCTTTTTAAGCAAGAGATCCTCCTATTTGGGTTGGGAGAGAGAGAATTTCGTGGCCAACCCATTATGATAGGTTTAGGAATCCAATCCTAATTCAAACTAGCTATTTAATACATTAAATATCTCTTTTCTATTTTAGTAATATTTTTGGTACGAATTTTGGGTATTTCTCTATTATTCCCCTTTTTAAAATATCTATTTTTGCCCACTAATTTCTAATGGGTCCATTTAATAAAGCCCATTACTTATTTTCATTTGATGGGTTTTATTTAATCCTCTTTTCTTTGATTTTCTAATTAATAATATAAATATTTAAAATTTTTCCCCTAAATTTAGGGTTGCTACATTTACCCTATGGCCAGAAGATATAGATGTCAACATCGATTGACGACTATGTCTGGTTGACGGCAGCTATGTGACCGTTTCCTTCTCCGGCTGTGTTTGGGATTCCAGATCTGTAACTGACCCATTTTCTCCGGAGTTTGATTAGGAAACCTATCCCCAATGGTTAGGACTCTTAAGACCTAGGTTTTCCCTGACCCTATTGCCTATATAACCTAGACATCTAGGTTAGGAGAGGGCCTTTGGTTCAGAAAGAGGTTTTCTAGGTTTCGAGGAGAGAAAGAGAGTTCTTGTAAGGGTTTGATACGGCGATTAGAAGGCTCCACCAACGATCTTCTGCGACTGGGAGATTCTCTTCGAGGTGGAGGCTCTCCTAACGTCGGGGGATCAACTGTGCAAGCGTGGAAGTCGAATTAAAGTGGGGCATATCACCTCTTGGGCTTGGCCGAGGAAGGCTTCATCGCCAAAATTCGATCTTCAGAGGTTTTTAGTGAGGCAAGTAACTTAGGGGTTTCGTCCCTAGACCTATCACCTAGAGTTTAGGTATTTTTCCGGATTTTTAGTTCGTGTCCTGGACCCCCAAATTCTGTGTTTTCTGTGTTCGGTCTGCATTTTTTGCAGATAGGAGGTTAATGGCAACCTTATTTCCGCAAAGTTCCTGAGTTAACAACAATCGATTATGCCGTTAACCCACCTTGACGGCAAGCCCCTTGCCGTCAAGTTCATTTGGTTCTACACAACTGTGAATTTAATCTGTGTGATGTGATTTTCAGGGATTTCTGGATGTTTGTATATGTTATAAAATTTCTAGTTGGTCAAGTATATTATTAGGTCAAACCATGAATTCCTGTAAATTTTTGATAATAATTGCAAAATATACAATTATGTTAAGGGAAAAATGCATGTTTTGATAGGTCTAAACTCAGATTAAATAGATATGATATATGATATTGTTACAGGAAATTTTCATGAACTTAGGGTTACTATATACATGCTTTGAGACTATTAGATTAGTTTGTTCACTATCTATCATGTTTAATTGAAAATTGCATGAGTCCTTTGTTAAAAGTTAAAACTAAATATACTGTCATGAAAATTCTAAAAAATTAACCATGTAATATGTTTCATGCGTAGAGTTTATGGTTAAATTTGGGACTATTTTGATATTTGTTTGTACTATTTTCAATTGTAAGGCATTAAAAGCCATATTAAGCATGATTATCCAAGAAATAGTATTATCAGTGATTAATAGCATGTTTAGGTACTGTTATAAATGTTTTCATACTGGTAGACAACCATGATAGGTTATGTAAAGTAAAATATATGTGTTTGAATGGTATGCATGTGAATGGACCAATAAGTGCATGTAAAATGATGATAATCATGTGGTTAATTGAGATAATGTGATTAAGTGAATGTGTTGTTGTGTCCCTGGTTTTGATGATGTCATTGATAACTGCACAATTTTTAATGTTAAATTTCATACATATAGTTGATTTTAGACATCATTTGTTTGTAAATAATATGCAGTTTGATTTTAAATTTCATTTCATCCATAAATAATTTTTTGAACATTTTTAGTTAAATTTTTTGGTAGAACACATATATAGTTAGAATTTTCATTCAATAAAGTCAATACTTCTTGAATAGTTTGACTAATAAAGTGTTCTCACTTCTTATAAGTACATTGTAAATAATAATTTTTGATTTTATTATTACTTTTATAAACATCTTTCAATTCTTGTAAATAGTAGTTGTAAATAAATCAATTTGTAGTTAAATAAATCATGCCACATATCCATCTAATCCCATTAAATAAATAAATATTTAAAACACCCCAACCACATCTCCACGTACCCTACTTAACCTCTTCTTTACCCTTTCTTGTCTTCCCCACCAGGAACCACTAGAAGCTTCACGAAGAAGCAGGAGGCAAGCAACAGAGTTGCTGCGGATGCAGCTCTGGCGTGGCGAGCCTGGGCACGATGGAGGCGGTGCGTAGAAGAAGGCGGTTCGCTGGCAGCTGGACGCAGGAGGCCAGGGTCTTGTGGCTGCCACCATGGCGGCTGGTGGTGCAGATGGCGTGCGTTGTAGCTGTGAGGAGCAGGTGCTGTGCGTCCGACGTAGGCTGTGCGCGGCTAGATCTGGGCAGGAAGCAGTTCCTGGAGGCCTATAAAAGGACCCCAAGGTCCTCTGCTTCGGGAGTTCGACGAGTTGGGGGGCTAGTTCGATATTTTTGGGTTTTCTTAGTTTTTCTTTCTGTTCTTCCATAGTTCAGGGTTTTCGCCAGTGAGATTTGAGGGTTTTATTTGGCATTTTTTTTCTATAATTTTCATTTCAGCATATGTAGGGAGTTCGACTCCAGGGGAGAGACAGGTTGCTGGTTTGATTTCTTTGGGTTTTCTTTGCTGTAAACATCTGGGAGAGTTCTTCTGTGAGATCTGTGAGAGTTAAGAGAGCTGTGAGAGATTGAAGGTTGATATAGAGTTCGATCCAATTTAGTTTCCATTTATTCTGTTTAGATTTTACTATTTCTTATGTGCTGCTAAAGAAATCAGATTGTGTGATTTGTCTATCTCTTCTTTGTTCCGGAGATGTCGATCCAGTAAGGTGTTCCATTTATTTCTGTGTTGATGTTTCTCTTTTCTGTTCAAGAGCTCAATCCAGTGAGTTTTCTTTCTTCATTGGTTCTGTTCAGTTTTCTGAGATTATTTGTTCTTTATTTTCTTCGGTGAAAATTGTTAAGAGATTCCTGGGGTTGGGTGAACTCTGAGGGTTTTGATTCGGCGGTCCAGAGGTGAGAGTTGTGAGAGTTCTGCTTGGCTGTTGGTGATTTTTGGGAAATTTTTTTTTGGGTTTTCCTGTTTTCATCTCTATTCGTTGTGCAGATTTGTTGGTCAGATGTTTGCGGTCTTTTCAATTCTGTAAGGGATTCGAATAGTCGAGTGGTAGTGGTAGACATCTTGAAATTTTCCTTTCCTTGATAGTTTTGTTGCTGTGGGGAGAGGGTTGAGCATTTTAATGGAATTTTTAGTTCGGAATTTGTTCTTTCTCCTATGTTGTTCAGATCTGGGAGGCTCAGCCTTTCTTTTGGAATTATTTCATCTCTTCTGTGAGGGCATCTCGAGGGCGACTGCAAGTGTTTGGGTTTCTCCTTCTTTGCTGAAGATTGGGTTCGGAGAGATGGTTCTGCTGCCTTCCCCTTTAATTCTTGTTGAGTTCCTTTTCACTGTGTCATTTTCATTTGATGTTTTGTGAGAGTTGAGAATATTAATTGTTCATCCCCTGAGCTATAGGGGTACATTGATTTGATAATTTTTCTTAGATTCTTATTCAGTCATCTTTTTTCTTTTGAATCCAGAGCATTTCAGAATTAGAGGCATTTTTATGTTTTTAGTTTAGATTTTGTCTACTTGTTTGATCCCTCGATTGAGAGGGTACAGTGATACCAAGTTTCTTTAATTTCAATTTTACTTGTTCTTTCATTAAGTTTGACATGTCAAGGGAGAGGGATTTTATTGGTGTTGCTTACACAATTGAATTTAATGCAATATTATTTTGGTGAAAATGTGTCTGTTAGAATGGTATCAAGTCAAAGTAGTTTAATTCAAATTCTATTCAGCCTCTCTATGGATATGACATGTTCTCACCACTTTATTAGTTCATCTTTGTGATTTTAATTTGTGAGACAATTTAGAGAAGGTGAGCATATTGATTTGTGCACGGAACTCTCGACAACGGAAGTGTACAATCAACAATGCCACGCTTCATCTTGTCGTCGTTGCTGGGGAGGCATTAGAGTTTGATTTAATTCTGCTTTCATTTGCATTGCATCTCTATTGACTTGTTGTGGGCTTTCATTTTAGATTTGCACAAAAGGAGGAACATGGAGATTGGGCTTGACATTTGAGCCCAATGGAGAGGAGCTTGCTGATTTGCTTTCTCATTGTTTTTAATTCAGAATTTTAGATAGAAGAGTGTGAGTGAAGCATGTAGTGAGGATTTCATGTACTCTCTGTGCATGTATAGAGATTTTTTTCTAGTTGGCATGTAATAATTGGCCTTTTTGGTGGTTTGTGTGGTTTGGAGTTAGTTTATAGTATCACCTTATAATTTTTTTTAGTTAAGTTTCATTTCATTTAGTTCAAAAACCAAATAAAAATTAAAAAAATCTAAAATCTAAAAAATTTCCAAATCGCTCTTTCATCTAAGCCGTTTGTTTTGCACATTAAAAATTTCATCTTCTTAAGAGTAGAATCACTTGTTTTAGGACATTCATCATTTTAATTGCCATTTTAATTCCATTTCTTTTTCTGCATTGAAGAGTGCGGGGAAAAGGTAAGACTTCCATCGCTTGTTTCATGCATTAGACTTAGCATTAGAAAATCGTTGTCCGAACTTGATTTGTTGCATTTCATATTTGTAAAAGGGACTGCTTAAGGGCATCACCATTTAGAAATCATAAAGATAAGGTGAGGGATTTTATCACCCTTTCCTTTGCCTAAAACTTACAAAAATTTTCCACATTCTTTCATTTGCCTAAACTTTCAATAAAAATCAGTAGACTTGGCCCTAGGGTTCATAATTAGATTTATTCTTCTTAAATTCAAAACTTCTCTTTAAGTCTGGTGTCTAGGATTAGAGGTTAAAAAGCTTATGCTTAAGTGAGCTAGAGGTTATTTATTGGGTCCTTGCGAAAGCAAGGGGGGCCTCCCTCTACTCCACCTCTTACCTGGCCGTACAAGAAGAGTTAGGATTGAATTTAAGCAAGCATAAATCCAATTTTGAGAAAAATAACATAGGTCCAAGGGAACTTAGTGTTTAGGTTATTTGTTTTGAAAGTGTTTGCTTGTTTGTGTTTGTTCATAAAAATTCAAAAATCAATAAAATTTAAAAAAATCAAAAATCATAAATAGAGGGCTTTTAATCTGTGCATGCTTGGTAGACGTTCCCTAAACTTAGATTTGGCTCAACCTATAGACGAGATTGAAATATTCTTTCATAGGATAGCCAACCAAGACCAGAACCAAGTTGCTAGGAATGTAGAGGAGGTCGCACCCAGATAGATGAAGGAGTACTTATTCCTTCTAATTATCAGCCTGCTACTTGCATTAGGCCAGAAATTCTTGCAAATCATTTTGAAATCAAGCCAGGAACCATTCAGATGTTGCCATCCTTCTATGGCAATCCCAACGAAGATCCCTATAGGCATATAGATGAGTTCCTAGAGATTTGTTCCACTGTCAGGATCCAAAATTTCACTGAAAATGCCTTAAGACTGACCCTATTTCCATTCTCTTTGAAAGATAAGGCCAAACATTGGTTAGGAACCATAGGGAGAACCATTACAACATGGCCAAAAATGCAGTAGAAATTTTTGAAGAAATTTTACCCCATTGGTCGCACCAACACCATGAGAAGAGCTATAACGAGATTCTCCCAACACCCGAGAGAGTTAATACATGAATCATGGGAGAGATTAAAGGAGTTGCTTAGAAAATGCCCTCATCATGGTCTGTCGAGGTGGCAAATAGTCCAAGCTTTTTATGAAGGACTGACAGAATCAAATAGGCAGATGGTTGATGCCTCGTGTGGAGGAGCATTTATGACTAAGAGCGAGGATGAGGCATATAATCTTTTTTAAACATTGAGTGAGAATTCTATCAAGCATGCCTCACTCCACTCTTATGAGAGAGCAATAGGACCTATAAAGAAGGTAGGGTTGTATGAACTAAGGGAGAGAGGAGAATTAAATTCTAGGGTAGAAGACCTGTTAGCTAGATTTGATCATAGATTGAAGCAGAAGTTGGAACAAAAATTTGATCAATTACTGTCTTTGAGTGGGCTAGCCACACCCAAATTTTCTCAACCACCTGAAACTTACTCTATGTGTGCTAGCACAACGCATCCCACCAATACTTGTCCCACTACTGCCCAATTGCGTCCTTTCATTCAAGAACAAGTTCAAGCTGCCTAAGGTTTCTACAAACCCTCCCATGATCCATACTCTAACACATACAACCCTGGTTGGAGAAATCACCCGAACTTTTCTTGGAAAAATCAATCTGAACAAGTGTCTCAACCTTCTTTTAAGCAATCCATGTACGGTCAATCCCATCCCAATCAGAATCTGGTATTTGGCCAATCTTCTTATTCCAACCTCCACAAGTCCAAGGAAATCAAAATTTCAATCAATTTGCTCATACCAATTTCCAGCAACCTTCATATCATCAACCACCGTCTCCTCAACCTAATTGGGAAGATAAAATGAATCAACTCCAAAACATGATGGTGACTCTGTGCCAAACTGTGCAAGAACAACAAAATCAATATCAAACTAAAAACCAAAATTTTCATCAAAATTTGACAAGGATAGAGTCCCAGATTGCTAAAGTATGTCAAAGGAGGGAATCAGGTCAACTGCCAAGTCAAGCTGTAGTAACCCCAGGAACAACCCTCCCGAATTTTATCAGAATCAGCAATACCATCAGATCCAGGGATACAGACCACCTGCTCGCCAAAATGCACCTCCACCATCAAACACACACAAGCTTTTATTCAAAACATTCCAGCACCACAAAGTCAGAATCAACCTATACAACAGGACCATCCTCCTGCCCAAGGTAGGGGCCTCCAAGTAGAGAATGCAAAAACTATATCCACCTTAAGAAGTGGAAGAATTAGAACAAATCCTCACCCACACATGTCAACATTGAATGAGGAGAAAGAAAATGAAAATGACTTGAAATTGAAGAAGAGATTGAAGAAAATGCTGAAAAAAAAGTCCAAGGGAAAAGAGAAAATAATTGAAGAACCTCTAGACAAATCAAGATGAATGAAAACCCAAGCTGTTACATTCCAAGAGTTCCTTTTCCTGAAGCTTTAAAGCCAAAATCTAAAAACAAACCAACTGGTAATGAAGAACTCTTGGAACTTTTTAAGTAAGTTCACATCAACATTCCTCTCCTCGATGCTATTAAACATGTGCCTGCTTATGCCAAATTCTTAAAAGAAATGTGTACTCCCAACATGAAGTGAGAAATAAAACTGAAACAATCATTATTCCAAAATTGTGAGTACCATTGTCTTGAACCAACTCCCTAAAAAGCTCAAAGATCTAGGCACTCCACTAATTCCTTGCACCATCGGTGGAGTCACTTTTGAAAGTGGCGTTTTAGATTTGGAGCCAGTGTCAATCTTCTACCTTCTGCTATTTTTGAAAATTTCAAATTAGGAGAATTGAAACCCACTTATGTTGTCCTTTAACTAGCCAATCGTTCTGTCACCACTCCTAAAGCTTAGTTGAGGATGTTTTGTGAAAATCAATGATTGTTACTTGCCGGCCGATTTCATCATTCTGGACATGAACACTCCTCAAGATTTAACTCAGTCCACCATCATCCTTGGTAGACCTTTTTTGGCCACAGCAAGGGCTAACATTGATTGTGCTACCGGGATGATGGATATATCATTTGGGGATAGGCGGGTTAGTATCAATATTTTTAGGGCATCTAGGCATCATGTTGAAGGAGAGAGTTTTCTAGTGGTAGACTCCTTGGAAGAATCTTATGTGGAAGAAGCAGTAATCCAACCCTGTGCTCTAGGGTTTGAGGGAGAGGAAGGACAATTTAATTCCTTATTTCAGAATAATGATCCATCATTTCCATTAGAGTGTCCTCCTAAGGTTGAGCTAAAACCACTCCCTGCTAGTTTGAAGTACATCTTTTTCAGAGAGAACGAGACTCGGCCTGTCATAATTGCTAGTGATCTTGAGGAAGGGCAAGAGAAGAAATTGATTGAAGTCCTAAAAAATCACAAGAAAGCTATAGGTTGGACAATAGATGATTTGAGAGGGATAAGTCCTTCAGTGTGCACACATCTTATATACTTGAAAGAAAATGATAAAAGTTCAATAGAAATACAAAGAAGGCTTAATCCTAACATGAAAGAAGTTGTTAAAAAGGAGATTGCCAAATGGTTAGATGCTGGATTCATTTATCCCATCTCTGATAGCCAGTGGATTAGTCCAACTCAAGTTGTGCCGAAAAAATCAGGACTAACTATAATTCAAACTGAAAAGGGTGAGCTCATTCCCACTAGGCTGGCTACAGGATGGAGAGTGTGTATTGACTATCGTAAATTGAATGTGATGACCAAGAAAGACCATTTTCCCTTGACTTTCATTGACCAAATCTTGGAGAAACTGGCAGGTCAAAAATTCTTTTGCTTCCTTGATGGATATTCATGGTATAACCAAGTGGCTATTCACCCTGAGGACCAAGAAAAGACCACTTTCACATGTCCATTTGGAACTTTTGCCTTTAGACGCATGCCCTTCGGGCTGTGCAATGCCCCTGCAATTTTTCAACGTTGCATGATGTCCATTTTCTCAGAGATGGTTGGGGATTACTTAGAAGTCTTCATGGATGATTTTTCTGTGTTTGGAAATGACTTTGATTCGTGCCTCGACCATTTGACTGAAGTGCTCAAAAGATGCATAAATGCCAATCTTGTTTTATGTTGGGAAAAGTGCCACTTCATGGTTAAGGAGGGGATTGTCTTAGGACACATTGTCTCAGAGAGAGGGATAGAGGTAGATAAAGCCAAGATAAATCTCATTTCTGAATTGCCTCCTCCCAACTCTGTCAAACAAATTCGATCTTTCCTTGGTCATGCTGGATTCTATAGGAGGTTCATCAAAGACTTTTCCAAAATTGCAAGACCATTGACTTCTTTGTTAAATGACACTCATTTCATATTTGACGAAGCTTGTACTAAAGCATTTGAGGACTTAAAAGATATTTTGACCAGAGCTCCAATTCTACAATCTCCAGACTAGTCATTACCATTTGAGATAATGTATGATGCTTCAGGCTTTGCAATAGGTGCCATTTTGGGTCAGAAAACTGATAAAGTATCTGTAGTGATTTATTATGCAAGCAGAACATTGAATGACACTCAGATTCGATATACAACCACTGAGAAAGAGCTCCTAGCTGTTGTCTTTGCTAAGCCTAGATTGATCAGATGGATCCTCTTGCTATAGGAGTTTGATCTGGAAATTCATGATAAGAAAGTGTCCAAGAATGTGGTAGCTGACCATTTGTCCAGAATAGTTGCCCCGGACTCTATGCCTATTAGAGATGCTTTCCCAGATGAGCACATTTTAGTTGTCTCCAATATTTCATATCCATGGTATGCACACATTGTGAATTACAAAGTCATTGGACGAGTACCTAGAGATTGGACCAAAAATGAAAGAGAGAGATTCTTTGCTAGGGATAAGTATTTTATTTCAGAGGACCCGGAGCTATTTTTCATAGGACCAGATCAAGTGATAAGAAGATGCGTCCCTGAGAGTAAGCATCAATGTGTCCTCAAGTTTTGCCATTCTCTTGCTTGTGGAGGACATTTTTTAGAGAAGAAGACCGCTGCTAAGGTCTTAGACTCTGGTTCCTATTGGCCCGCATTGTTTAAGGATGCCCACCAATTTTGTAAGGCCTGTCTTAGATGTCAAACCATGGGAAATATTTCTAAGAGGGACATGATGCCTCTTAACCCCATTTTGTTGTAGAAATTTTTGATGTATGGGGGATAGACTTTATGGGACCTTTTCCACCGTCCTTTGGATACACGTACATTTTAGTTGCTGTGATTATGCGTCCAAATGGATAGAGGCCATTGCCACAAAGACCAATGATCATAAGGTGGTTATCAAATTTGTTCAGAAAAACATCTTTTCTAGATTTGGGTGGCTCAAGGCAATCATTAGTGATGGAGGGCCACATTTCATTAACACTCAGTTTAGGACCCTCCTAAGGAAGTATGGGATCACCCATAAGCTAGCAACACCTTACCATCCGCAAACTAGTGTCCAGGTGGAAGTATCAAACAAGGAGATTAAGAACATTCTTCAGAAGTCGGTTAGGCCTGATAGGAAAGACTGGTCAGAAAGGTTAGATGATGCATTGTGGGCCTACCGAACTGCTTTCAAAACTCCCATTGGAATGTCCCCTTACCGGCTTGTTTTTGGAAAATATTGTCATCTGCCGGTAGAACTTGAGCATAGAGCCTATTGGGCTATTAAATAGGTAAATCTTGATTTAGCCCAAGCTGGTCAACAAAGAACCCTTCATCTGAATGAGCTAGAAGAGCTCAGAAATGAAGCCTATGAAAGTTCCAAGATTTATAAAGCCAAGGCAAAGCATTCCATGATAAACACATTCAAAGAAAAACTTTTCAAGTGCATGATAAGGTCTAGTTGTTTAATTCTAGGCTTCGTCTATTTTCGGGAAAATTGAAGTCCCGATGGGATGGTCCTTACAATGTTGTCAAAGCCTGTGACAATGGTGCTGTCACTATTCTTGATCCTAAACTGGACAATCATTCACTGTTAATGGGCAGAGGTTAAAGCATTTCTTTGAAAGCCATCTTCCTTAAAAATTGACTCTACCATGTTAGCTGAGCCAAATGGAGCCTAATAATTACGTCCGACTGAAGACAATAAACTTAGCGCTCTTGGGAGGCAACCCAAGTGTACAGATTTCTTTTATCAGGTAATTCGCTGTCTTATTTTCTTTTCCTGTAAATAAGTAGGGGGGAGAGGTAGAATAAACATGCATTCATAGTCCCCATCCTAACCAATGTTTCATTTTCTTTCTTTACATTGAGCATGTGCAAATAAAAAGAAAATTTCACAATGGTTCATCTTTGAATAAAAATGCCTGGCATTGCAAAACACAGACTATGTGTTTGATCTTAACCATTAAAATTTTGTGGTTGTCACATTCCCTTGCAAGCATCCATGTTAGGTAGCCTCTAGTAAAGGATTACATGTACTTCTTGTCTACCTTATGTAAGGATTTATGGCAAGAGGTTTTCATACACACACTACACAGCCACTAGACTAGCTAAACCCGAATGTAGAAAATTTGTCAAGGCTAGTAGGAGAGAGATGATTGGTTTTCTCCCTTCCCCTTAAGTGAATTGCGAAGGAAGTGAAGGCGTGTGATCAAGGAACTTGACTGCCCATCCTTCCTTTAAGAGGAAAAGAAAAGAAAAGAAAAGAAAAAGCAAAAGTAAAAGAAAAAAATATATCCATGAAAAATGCCCCGAATCTGAGTAAAGTTGGACTCGCTACTCTTGAAAAGTGATGGGTTGTGCAGCATTATGGATGAAAATGAAAGAAAAATTCTGAGTGCACAAAGTGTAAATAAAGGGGCAAAGTCCTCAACTCAGAAAAATAATCCTTAAGAAAGATGGGCAGAATGGAACTGAGAGAACAACCCAATCTGACTGAGCAATGATCTTATTCCACAAATCTTTTCTTCTCTCTCAAATTAATCTAATCTCAAGCACTAGCTGAGGCAGAGGAGCTCCATGAGGGCTGATGTGAACTCTTAAGTGAGCTATCATTCATGCACTAATTTCTTGTCATAAGCCCTTACAATTAGGAAAGACATACCTCTACATTAATCTTTTACATGATGGTTATTTAGCATGAGACATTGCATCTTCTAGTCTTACATTTGGAATAATTTTTATGCTAAGGAACTAGCAATGTTCAAGTAGGGGGGAGTGATAACTGCACAATTTTTAGTGTTAAATTTCATACATATAGTTGATTTTAGACATCATTTGTCTGTAAATAATATGCAGTTTGATTTTAAATTTCATTTCATCCATAAATAAATTTTTGAACATTTTTAGTTAAATTTTTGGGTAGAACACATATATAGTTAGAAGTTTCATTGAATAAGTCAATACTTCTTGAATAGTTTGACTAATAAAGTGTTCTCACTTCTTATAAGTACATTGTACATAAATATCTTTTGATTTTATTATTACTTTTATAAACATCATTCAATTCTTGTAAATAGTAGTTGTAAATAAATCAAATTTGTAGTTAAATAAATCATGCCACATATCCCATCTAATCCCATTAAATAAATAAATATTTTAAAACCCCAACCACATCTCCATGTACCCCACATAACCTCTTCTTTACCCTTCCTTGTCTTCCCCACTAGGAACCCACTAGAAGCTTCACGAAGAAGCTGGAGGCAAGCAGCAGAGCTGCTGCGGATGCAGCTCTGGCGTAGCGAGCCCGGGCGTGATGGAGGCGGTGCGCAGAAGAAGGCAGTGCGCTGGTAGCTGGACGTAGGAGGCCAGGGTCTTGTGGCTGGCACCAAGGCGGCTGGCAGTGCAGATGGCGTGCACTGTTGCTGTGAGGATCAGGGGCTATGCGTGTGATGCAGGCCGTGCGCGGCCATATCTGGGCAAGAAGCAGCGCCTGGAAGCCTATAAAAGGATCCCAAGGTCCTCTGCTTCGGGAGTTCGACGAGTTGGGGGGCTAGTTCGATATTTTTGGGTTTTTTGTTTTTCTTCTATTCTTCCATAGTTCAGGTTTACGCTAGTGAGATTTGAGGAGTTTTATTTGGCATTTTTTTTCTGTAATTTTCATTTCAGCATCTGTAGGGAGTTCAACTCCAGGGGAGAGACGGGTTGGCTGGTTTGATTTCTTTGGGTTTTCCTTTGCTGTAAACATCTGGGGGAGTTCTTCTGTGAGATCTGTGAGAGTTAAGAGAGATGTGATAGATTGAAGGCTGATACAAGTTCGATCCAATTTAGTGTCCATTTCTTTTGTGCTGTTAAAGAAATCAGATTGTGTGATTTGTCTATCTCTTCTCTGTTCCGGAGATGTCGATCCAGTAAGGTGTTCCATTTATTTCTGTGTTGATGTTTCTATCTCTTTTGTGTTCATGAGCTCAATCCAGTGAGTTTTCTTTCTTCATTTGGTTCTATTCAAATTTATGAGATTATCTATTCTTTATTTTCTTCAGTGAAAATTGTTGAGAGATTCCTGGGGTTGGGTTGAACTGTGAGGGTTTTGGTTTGGCGGTGCAAAGGTGAGAGCTGTGAGAGTTGTGCTTGGCTGGTGGTGATTTTTGGGAATTTGTTTTGGGGTTTTCCTATTTTCATCTATGTTCGTTGTGCAGATTTTCTGTTCAGATGTTTGGGGTCTTTTCAGTTCTGTAAGGGATTCGGATAGTCAAGTGGTAGTGGTAGACATCTTGAATTTTTCCTTTCCTTGATAGTTCTGTTGCTGTGGGGAGAGGGTTGAGCATTTTTAAGGAATTTTTAGTTCGGAATTTGTTCTTTCTCCCGTGTTGTTCAGATCTGGGAGGCTCAGCTTTTTCTTTTAGAATTATTTCATCTCTTTTGTGAGGGCATCCCGAGTGTGACTGCAAATGTCACGCCCCTCCAATTTAACAGCGGAATAAACCGGAGGGAGACGCGAACAACGAGTATGCTAACGACAATTGCACATACTTTCACAAACATCAGAGCATCTAATAAACAATAATTGGAATAAACTCTATATTTTATTATAAAATCACTAAGACTATTACACCACTAATTCAGAGCCGCACATAAGGCTCAATGACATCATTACGTTGAAAAGAATCTAAAACAATCACTACTAGACTCCATGGTACTAGGCAACTTCATCAACTGACTCCAGGTCGCTCATCACACTGGTCCCGTCCCATTGGTGTGTGTGACGTCATTGTCTGACTTACCTGAGACACAATAACAAATAACGAAGGTGAGCGATAACGCCCAGTAGGACTTAAATCTCAGGATCAAGCATGCTTTAAGTGATTAATGTCTTATAAAGCAGAATAACTATAGAGAATAACGAGAAACATATAGAAAATACTGGTACACGATAACGAGGGAAAATAGCACAATGCACGAGAGTATAGCACGTCAAGTTTTGATATTGGATTGGCCGTATAACAAGATAATAAGTAAAGTTGCACTTCGGTGCACAAGTCACGATAGCAAGTGTTGGTCGATATTCTTTCAACCACGAGTTTCAAGTAAACCAATAATTGACTGTTTGATTAATTGATTGCCATAGATCAAATCTTGCGTGTTCATGCGTTAGGTGTATGCCATCACCAGATCATTAGACCCTCGCGAGTTATAGCCTTTCAGGTGCTCCTCCCAAGACCAGACCGGGCCCTTATAATGTTGCCTAGCTAGTCATGTTTTTATCGTAGACAATCATTTAATGATTTGAAAATTCATAACTAAATGTGCAATCGATTAAAAATCACAAAACAAGTTGCAAACTGATCTAGACATACATGAGTACTTACAGTAAATAGGGATTTGAAAAACAGATAGGATTTAGGCATGGTTTAATCGAGTTATTCACAGAGAACATGAAACTCTGTACAGTAGAGATCAAAGATTTAATTCGAGCAGTATGGTGGATGAAAATTAGGGCTTTAGGGGCAAACAAAGCCTAACTAGCATCAGTACCTCCATTTAAAATTTGAGATCATGGGGTCGAGTAACTGGAGATCAAGAATTTAGAAGAGGGTTCGGGCTCATGCTAGTTGCAGAACATGAAAAATCAGGAAGAAAGATAGGCTCGATGGAAAAATATGAAACAAGAGGACTTTTGTTCCTGATGCCTGGAACAATCTACAAATGAATTTAATTGGTTTTGCTCGTGAGAATGCCTACCTTGACTTGATTTCCTCTTCTAGGGCTAGAACTTGAAGAACTCGGGTAGAAGCTTTGAGAGATCCTCTCCCCACGAATTCTCCTCCTCCTTGGCCTCTCCTCTAGGTCCAGCAACACTTGGAAATGAGCTAGGGCCGGCCATGGGGGATTAAGGAGAGTATTTGCTTCCTATGTTTTCTATTTCCTAATAGGACCCTAACTCCTATTTAATTCCGAGATTTCCTATTTAATTCCACCTTCCAAGCTTGCCATGTCCAATTTGGGTTAGGTTGGGATCCAAATTCGTGGCCAACCTATTAGGGTAGGTTTTAGGAATCCATTCCATCTTAAATTGCTATTTTAATGCTTAAATACTCTTTTTCTATTTAGGTAATATTTAAGTTACGAATTTAGGGTATTTTCCTATTATTCTTCTTTTAAAAATCCTTATTTTGGCCCAATAAATTCTAGAGGGTCCATTTAACAAAGCCCATTCTTAAGGGAATTTAACTTAGGAGAATTCTCCATTTTAAATAGGGAAATAAGAATTTCAGAATTTATTATATTTTTCTTACTTGAATTTATCATGGGCCATGAGAGGTCCATTGGTCCAATTCTGATAATGGGTAATCATTTCATGATGTTGGAAGTCTCTCCGACATGTTCGTTTAATTTATGGGCGCGTTATTTTTCCGTGTTAACGTTTTCCGACTTAGTTTCCTAATTTGGATAATTAGTCACATTCTGACGTACACTTGGCCAATCAGATTTTTTCGTTGCTTGAATTTCTTAGTAGAACACTTAGGATAAGTCTGGGGTTGATTTATAATTTTAAAGGAATTTTATGATGTATTCTTGCACATACGATAGTGGTACATATGTTTATATTATTTCGATTTAAAGAAATTATTATTTTGAATTTTTAAGTATTAAATTTTTCGGGTTGCCACATTACCGTTAACCAATGTTAACAATAGGTTGGATTGTCGTCTAGTTGTGGTTGACGGCGGGATGTTGTGCCGTCAACTTGTGTTGGCGGCAGCCGATGTTGCCATCGAGTCTGGGAGGTTCCGAGTCTTCTTGTATGAACTTGGCGACAGTCTATATTGTTGTTAAATTATGGAGTTATGGTTGATGGCGGAATATGTTGACGTCAACTTGTGAGAACTTGTTTTTTATATGTGGCACCAGAGAGCTTCTTTCTCTCCCCATCTTTCACTCTCTCCCCACCCCTTCACCCCTTGCTTCTTCTACCACCTTCGACGGTAGACGGAGGTTCGTGGGAAGGTACTGGTGTCCGTGGGGGTGGCGTGGGTGAAGAAATGGGATTGGTGAGAAGGCTTTGTCCGTGGGGTTAAATTTGCGAGACAGGTGGGTTTACCATGTTTTTCCGTCATTTAAGGTGGGAGGTTAACCATTGTATCCCTGTTATTGCTTATGTAGAGTTGCATGCATGTTTCATGTCTTGGATTTGAGATTTTAGGGGGATTAGATAATTGTTGCACCATGCGATCCGAGTGGTGATTGTCATTTTCTGGTTGCCTACCGGTGTTTCTCGATGTGAGGAAGTGTTCCCCAACATCCGACTTGAGTCATAGGGCGTGGATTCCTTTGGGATAGGGTTGCACCCATCTGAGGTTTTGGGAGCCGATGAACTTGACGGTGGGATCTATCGCCATCAAGCGAACTTGGCAGCAAAGTCTATTGTCATCAAGGATTGGTTGACGACATTCGATGTCGCCGTCAACCTCTATTGACAGCGGTCGATATCTTCGTCTACTTTATGTGACCAAGCAGTGCTCCCTTTGTGCTATTTGAATTGGGCATGGACATTGTGGTGTTCACCTTCTGCACAGTGTTCTCGACGTTGAGAGCATCTCCATCTGTGTTGTTCTTGTTCTGCTTGTCATTGTGTTATGGACTTGGGTTTTGCGTGTGACTCCACTTGGATGATTAGTGTGAGTTAGTCCACTGGTGAGCCTAGGTGTCAAGAGTGTAACATCGTGCATTTTTTGTATCCTTTGTTGGATCTCTGCGGATCCTTTGTTTAGAGTTTGTGGTGGCAATGCGTGGCCAATGTGGCATGTTTCAGTGTGTGTACATATTGGTTGTGGTTATGGCCGGCAGGCTAGGCCCAAAACACCAGCCTGTTCACTATCTGAGAATGCGACAGTGAGGGACGTCACGTTCTGAATGCGACGGTCTTGCATGTCGCATTCTTGTGACCGCCGTTGGGTGGTTGTCGTTTGCATGCGCACCATGTCACGCGTTGAGCGGCATGCAGATGTCAATTTTGGAAGGCGACGCCCTAGTCCGTCGCGTTCAGATCGCGACAGGGGGGTATGTCACGTTCCCAACCGCTGTGCGTTTTTAACCTTCTCTGGCGAAGCAGAGCTACAACTAGTTCTGCTCGGCTAGGGGAGGGTGCTGTGGCATTTTTGGCTGGGCGATTTGACTGTTTTCATGTGTTTGGCATGTTCTTTCCGCGGGGATCTGTGTGGAGAGGTGGAAACGCCGGGATAGCCTCGTTCTTCGCGTTCTTCATTAAGGTAGGGGAATTCTTCATGTTTTACACCGTGAGATTGTGTGGGATGCATGTATGTTTGGTTTTGGTGTTTATAATGATAGTTACCATTTTAGGGTATCCATTAAAGCATGAAAAATGTGAATTAAGCGTGGTTGGCATGGTTTGGGGAGGTGATACGTGGAGTTCCTCCAGATTAGGGTTTTCATCTGGGAAGGCGATAGAGCCCCCTGTCGCATTCTTATGTGATAGGCCGAACCGACGTGTTCATTTTTGAACGTGACATATCGGGGTGTCGCGTTCTTATGGCGACACTAGTCCATGTCGCGACCTCAGCCGAGAGGTCCTATTGTGCACGGTTTTAATGGTGGAATTATCTGATTGATTCTACTTCTTGTACATGGCAAGTATATGCGTGCATTGGCACTGGTTGTGCTCTGGGAGCGTGTTTCTGAGTTAGAAAGTGGTACACACGACTGGAGTGTTGTTCAGGTGGTTAGTGTACGGTGTTCACGTGGTTGACGTGAGGTTTCACGTGGTTGTGCGGTGTGCATGTGGTTTGTGTGTACGTGGCGGGTAGTACGATGCCTACCGTGGTTACCTCTTCAGTTGGGTGCCCCAGGTTCTGTGTGAGCCAGGCTTGTGCTCGGGGCTTGTCCCAGTACTTGTGTTGTACAGTCGAGGTTGTGTCATCTGTCCGAGACACCCTCACCCTTAGCTTGAGTTGTACATCCGACTGAGGGAAAGATGACAGTGGGACAATGACTTGTGAGAGTTTGTTGTTTTGTCATTGTAGCGCGCTCGTAGTTGGGGATATGGACACCAGTAGACGTCACTGGTCCCCAACTAGTCCTGTTACCAGTGCCTCACTCTAGGGAGCTCAGCCAGAGTCTATAAAGGTGCCACGCATGGGCCCGCGGTAGTGTGGACCGCGGTTGTGGTGTTGGTTGGTCTCCACAGTTGTTTGACTTGTGCCCGTGGAGCGGCAGCTGGACCTTTCGTCCGTGGCTACGAGGCTGAGAGTAGACCTGTGTGGTTTATCCGAGTCATTTGCTGGTGTCACGAACCAGTCTACGTGGCTTGAGTGTGGCGGTCTCTACTTTACCCCGTACACCAAATTTGGTTTTGCCATTTACTTATTTAATTTGGTTTGTGTTAATGGCAAGTGGTAAGTGGTATTTATAGCTTTGATATCCTACTTACGTTACTTTATAAATTGCTGGCATAGCTTCTTGCTTACATACTTGAGTTTAGTTTACTCATTTTTTGGGGGAGTTTCCCTACTGAGCCAGTGACTTGCGAGGCTCACCCCTACTCCCTACAAGTGAAGGATAGCAGGAGGTTTCTCTACCGTCTTCTAGTTCAGAGCTGCATCGCAGCGGTGTTGGGCCGATGCCTCCAGCAGTGTAGTTTCTTTTCCTGTTATACCTCGGGTATGCCTCAGGCTCTTGTACCTTACTTTGACTTTTGTTGAAATTTGGCTGTGTAAATCCAATGTAGATTTGTGTAACATTGTGAATTATATATTATATACATATATCAGTGTGTTCATTTATGTTTTCACGGACATGTGTGTGATATCCCTTGCGAGGCTACGACACGTTCGCGGGAGACGGAGTTGGGTCAAGCTTGTTACTGGGTTAACGAGTTTGAATGATGTGGTCCGTCATAGTTGGTATCAATGCAAGGTCCATGTAAATATAAAGAAACTGCGAAATTACATACCCTTATTTCTACACTAGTCCACTGCTGGTGGCTGGCCTTGGTTTTGTAAGGATTTGCTTTCGTGTATGTGGGTTGGACTGTGTTTGCGCAGGAATTTGAGATGGCTGATAGGAGGGATTGGAGTGGTGGAGGAGATGAGCCTGACGAGTCTACTCAATGCATGATAGAAAGAATATGAGAGAGTCTTACGGAGATTCAGATGAGAATGGACCAGCAGGCACTGGTACCGCCAACAACAGTACCACCAGTTGCAAGAGAGGCCATATCAATGGCACCAGTTCCACCACCACCCGACGTGGAGATACATTTTGTAGTACTGCACCACCGCCACTGCCAGTGACGGCAGTAGAGGAACCAATGATGCAGGTTGAAAATTTTTTGAGGTTGCAGCCGCAACATATATAGGAGGACCAAATCCAGACACAGTGAAGCACTGGATCATGAAGTTGAATGAGTATTTGTGACAATGAGATGTCCACTAGAAGATAGAGTTGTGTTAGCTGCGTATCAGTTGAGGGGTTTTGTTCAAGAATGGTGGAGGTAAAAGATGCAGACTACTTTTGCGGGCAGGACAGAGGAGACCATCACCTGGCCAGAATTTCTCGAGGTATTCAAGACATCTTTCCATTGCAAGGCACAGGCAAAAAGGGAGCAGTTTCGAACACTTCAACAAGGGAATTCTTCTGTTTTGGAATACCAGATGAGGTTTATGGCACTCAGTCGATATGCACCCTATGTTGTATCATATAATGCTATGATGGTCAAGTATTTTATCCGAGGCTGAGTGCAAAGTTGCAGAATGCGGTGATACCACTGATGTGCAAGACTGTGGAAGAGGCAGCCCAGAGAGCAGCTACACTAGAGAGATCCATTCGGACTCGGCAGGTAGGAGAGTTAGGTTTAGGTAGTTTTCGCCTACCACAACAATCCACGGGGATTAGCAAAGGAAAGGTGCCAGCGGAGGAGCATCTTCTTAGGTTTCAGTAAGTGGGGACAAAAGTTGAAGAAGGTATTCCAAGGTCAAGGAGGAAGAGGAGGTCACCAACAAATGTTTCAATAGGGGTGTGGCTACAGGCCAGAGGTGGAGTCGTCGCAGCAGAGCACCGCTAGGTAGCTTACTGTTCCACCAGGATACAGGTGTTATAATTGTGATCAGTCGGGGCATTTGATCCGCAATTGCCCCTATCCTCGAGAGTATGGGTATGGTAGAGGAGTATAGCAGCAGCAGTAGCCCCAGCAGCCACCAACAGGTCATGGTAGGGGAGCACCAGCATCAGTGAGGTAGAGGCCGGGTTATGGCTATCACCTAAGCCTAGGCAGAGGCGTCAAAATGATAGAAGGTATATTACCTACCTATGATTTTTCAGCAAGACTTTTTTTTGATCCGGGTGCTTCTCATTCTTTTATTTGAGGAGTTTTTGGATTGTATGGTGCATCCACTAGAAGAGAAATTGTGTGAGTTGGTAGTAGAGGTTCCCTGGGTGAGTTTATGCTCACCTCCTGTTATGTAGATGAGGCCCCTATTGTGATTCAAGGGAATCAGATGCCAGGTAGGTTAATGCTTTGCAATTGAGAGATTATGATATTATCTGGGTATGGATTGGTTTGAGGCCTATGGAGCTATGGTAGATTGTAGAAAGAAGAGAGTCAGGTTTTGTCATCCCGGTGGAGTAGTGTTTGAATTTCAAGGTTTGCCTTTCTATACCTCAAGATTATAACTTCGGCAATTTGAGCTAGAAAATTGTTAAATGTGGGATGTGTAGCTTATTTAGCTTCTGTGAGCTTGGTTGAGACTGGTAAATCAGTAGAGCCAGTTCTAGTAGTTAGGGAATTTGCAGATGTGTTTCTAGATGATTTACCAGGTCTAGCTCCACAAAGAGATGTGGACTTTACGATTGAATTGCAACTAGGAACTATGCTAATTTCTAAGGCACCATATAGAATGGCCCTAGCAGAATTGAAAGAGCTAAAGAAACAGTTACAAGAATTGTTGGAAAAAGGGTTCATCAGGCCAAGTCATTCTCCGTGGGGAGCTCCAGTGTTATTTGTAAGAAAGAATGATGGTAGCTTTAGAATGTGTATTGATTACAGAAAATTGAATGATCTTACTATAAAGATAAGTATCCATTGCCGAGAATTGATGATCTGTTTGATCAGCTCCAATCAGCTAAAGTGTTCACCAACAATGACTTGAGGTCAGGGTATCATCAGTTAAGAATAAGAGAGAAGGTATTGATAAAACAGCATTTAGAACCAGGTATGGGCATTACGAGTTTGTGGTTATGCCATTTGGGCTAACAATGCACCAGCAGCATTCATGAATTTGATGAACATAATCGTCACCCCTATTTGGATCAGTTCATAGTGGTTTTTATAGATGATATCTTGATTTATTGAGCATCGAAAGAGGAGTATGTAGCACATCTATGATTGGCATTGCAGCTCTTGTGGGATAATCAACTAATGCCAAGTTAGTAAGTGTAAATTTGGTTGAAAGAAATTTAGTTTCTGGGTCGTTATATCAGCAGAAGGAGTTGCAGTAGATCTCGCTAAGGTAGAGAGTAGTTACGAAGTGGAAAGCGCCGAAAACAATTACAGAAATCAGAAGTTTTCTGGGGTTAGCAGGTTATTATAGGCATTTTATACAAAATTTCTCCAGAATTGCAGCACCGCGACTAGATTAACCAGAAAAGATGTGCCATTTGTGCGGTTAATGAATGCATGAAAAGTTTCATGGAATTGAAAAAAAGGCTTACAGCAGCGCCAATATTGACATTACTAGTAGGCAGTGGTGGTTTTGTGATCTATACAGATACATCGAGAAGAGGGCTTGGAGTAGTATTAATGCAACATGGTAAAGTGATAGCTTATGCATCCAGACAATTAAAGCCAGTAGAGGAGAACTACCCAACACATGATTTGGAGTTAGCAGCAATTATTTTTGCTTTAAAAATGTGAAGGCATTATCTTTATGGTGAGAGATTTGAAATATTACAGATCATAAAAGCTTGAAGTATATCTTTTCTCAGAATGATTTGAATCTCCGCCAGTGTAGATGGGTAGAATATTTGAAAGATTATGTTTTCAGTTTGGCTTACCATCGGGTAAGGCGAATGTGGTAGCTGATGTACTGAGCAGGAAAGCATATTTGAGTCATATTATGATTAAAGAATGGAAATTATATGAAGAAATAACAAAAACATCCTTGTATGTTCCAAGCAGTCAGTAGCAAGAAGTACTAGCCAGTAGTGTTGTAGAGCCATCTTTATATGGCAGATTGTTGAAGCCCAAAGAACAAATGGGAATTTATCGGAAATTGTAAACTGAAGAAATTACCATTAATGATAATTGTGTAATCAGGCTCAGAGGTAGGTTATATGTGCCAGCAGAAATAGAGGTAAAGCAGAGGGTACTAGAAGAAGCCCATAAATCAAGATATACAATTCATCTAGGCAGTACTAAAATGTATCAAGATCTGAAAAAAAACTTTTGGTGGCTGCACATGAAAAGAGAAATAGTAGAATTCGTTGCAAGATGTATAGTTTGTCAGCAAATAAAGGCAGAGCATCAGAAGCCTGGAGGTTTACTATAGCCGTTACCCATTCCACAGTGGAAATGGACGACATTGCTATGGATTTTTATGGCAGGGTTACAAGAACAGCTATAGGGCATAATGGAATCTGGGTATTGTTGACAGATTAACTAAAATATGCAGATTAATAGCTGTAAGTATGTCCTAGATAGTAGACAGATTAGCAAGGATTTGTGTTGACAGAATTGTTTCCTTGCATGGCATCCTGAAGACAATTATTTCTGATAGGGATCCAAGGTTTACTTCTGGTTTCTAGAGAAGCTTACAAAGAGTAATTGGTACGGAATTGAGATATAGTTCAGTCTATCACCCATAAATAGATGGTCAGACAGAAAGAACAATACAGACAATTGAAGACATGTTAAGAGCTTGTTGCTTAGTGTGGGGAGGCAGTTGGGAGCATCATTTGGGCATGGTCAAGTTTGCATATAACAACAGTTATCATACCAGTATTGGAATGGCACCGTATGAAACATTATATGGCAGGTCGTGCAGAACTCCATAAATTGGTATGAAATGGGAGAGAGGCAGGTAATGGGTCTCGAATTGATTCAACAAACAACAGAAATGATCAGATTTATCAAAGAAAAATTGCAGACAGCCCAGAGCCAACAGAAGTTATGCAGATAATCGTCGCAGGCCACTTCAGTTTGAAGTTGGAGACTTTGTCTTTCTGAGGGTTTCTCCTACTAAAGGTGTTTTGAGGTTTAGTAAGAAGGGAAGTTGAGCCCAGGTATGTGGGGCCTTCCAAGTAGGATGTTCACTATTCGGTTTAACCGAAAAACCAAACCGAACCGATCAATTTGGTTCGGTTTGGTTCTGTTTGAAAGTGAAAAAAATATGGTTCGATTTCAAACCAAACCGACTTTGCAAATTCGGTTTGGTTCGGTTTACAGATCTTATAAACCGAACCAAACCGATAAAACCGAATTTTAATAATATATTTTAAATATATATATATATATATATGTATCAGGTATTTGCGGTCCTGTGGATCTCACCCTTCGGTCCTTCCTATATTCCATCCAACGGCTGAAATTAAATACCTAAAAGATGTGGAACTCCACCTAGAGATATACCCACGCACACAAGCTGCCCACAGCCCCTATTCCTACAGTCTTGCTTGGCATCTCCCGTTCTCTTTTCCTGTAAGGGTTTGGCGGCCATCTTTGGTGGGATTGAGTGAGACGACATGGACGGCACACCAGGGGCAGGGAGACGACGTCGAACCAACCAAACCGAACCAACAGGAGGTTAAAGTCTTGTTTGTGAAAGGCCAACTTATTTTCAGGTCAAACCAAACCAAACCGAACCAAACCGAATTGTATCGGTTCGGTTGGTTTGGTTTGAAAAAATTTCGGTTTGGTTTGGTTCGGTTTTGCTCTGGTGATGGTTTTGGTTGGGTTCTTAAAAAATCCTCCCCAAACCAAACCATGAACACCCCTACTTCCAGTGCTGGAAAGAATTGGGGAGATAACCTACAGAATTGATTTGCCAGCTGATTTCACTGATGCCATGATGTGTTCCATTTGTCTATGTTGAGAAAATGTATTGAAGATCACAGATAGTCAGTTATCAACAGGATGATTTGAAACCAGATATGTCTATGCCAGAGTACCCAGTGCAGATCACAGGCCGCAGAACGCAGAAGTTAAGAAACAAAGAAATTGACTTAGTGAAAATCAGGTTGGAAAATAGGCATGGAGAGAAGATACTTGGGAATTAGCCAAGGAAATGTTTAAAGTGTATCCTTTTTTGTTTGAGTAAGTTTTTAAATCTTTTTAGTGATAGTACTGTTGTAGTGTTTAAAGTTTTAATTACTTGAATTATGTTTTGAATTTCGAGGTCAAATTTTTTTTTTTAGATGATAGTAATGTAACGTCGCGTGTTTTTCAGATCCTTTGTCAGATCTCTGTGGATCCTTTGTTTAGAGTTTGTGGTGTCCAATGCGTGGCCAATGTGGCGTGTTTCAGTGTTTGTACAGATTGGGTGTGGTTGTGGGCCGGCAGGCTGGGCCCAAAATACCAGCCTGTTCAATGTCTGAGAATGCGATAGTGAGGACATCGCATTCGGAACGCGACGATCCTGCATGTCATGTTCTTGTGACCGTCGTTGGGTGGTTGTCGTTTGCATGTACCCGCGTGTCGCGTGCTGAGCGGCATGCAGACGTCAGTTTTGGGAAGGCGGTGCCCTAATCCGTCGCATTCAGGTCGCGACAGGGGGGTATGTCGCGTTCCCAACCACTGTGCATTTTTAACCTACTCTGGCCAAGCAGAGCTGCAACCAGTTCTGCTCGGTTAGGGGAGGGTGCTGTGGTGTTTTTGCTAGGCGATTCGACTGTTTTGAGGTGTGTTTGGTGTGTTATCGCCGTGTGGATCCTGCGTGGAGCGGGGGAAACACCGGGATAGCCTCGTTCTTCGCATTCTTCATGAAGGTAGGGGAATTCTTCCTATTTTACACCGTGTGATTGTGTGGGAAGCATGTATGTTTGGTTTTGGTGCTTAGAACGATAGTTACCAACTTAGGGTATCCATTAAAGCATGAAAAATGTGAATTAAGCGTGGTTTGCATGGCTTGGGGTGGTGATATGTGGAGCTCCTCCTGGATTAAGGTTTTCGCCTGCGAAGGCGACATAGCCCCCTATCGCGTTTTGAACGCAACAGGCCGACCCGTCACGTTCATGTTATGAACGAACATATCGAGGTGTCGCGTTCTTATGGAGACACTAGTCTATGTCGCGACCTCAGCCGAGAGGTCCTATTGTGCACATTTTAATGGTAGAATTATTTGATTATTACTATTTCTTGTACATGGCAAGTATATGCGGTGCATTGGCACCTGTGCGCTCTAGGAGCGTGTTTCCGAGGTTAGCAAGTGATACACGTGACTGGCATGTTGTTCATGCGTCAATGTATGGTGTTCACGTGGTTGACGTAAGGTTTCACGTGGTTTGTGCAGTGCACGTGGTTTGTTGTGTGCGTGGCGAGTAGTACGACGCCTACCATGGTTACCTCTTCAGTTGGGTGCCCCAGGTTCTGTGTGAGCCAGGCTTGTGCTCAGGGCTTGCCCCGATACTTGTGTTGTACCGTCGAGGTCTGTGTCGTCTGTCCTAGACACCCTCACTCCTTACCTTGAGTTGTACGTCTGGCTGAGGGAAAGACGACAGTGGGACAGTGACTTGTGATAGTTTGTTGTTTTGTCACTTGTAGCGCGCTTGTAGTTGGGGGTACAGACACCAGTAGACGTCACTGGTCCGCAACTAGTCCTATTACCAGTGCCTCACTCTAGGGAGCTCAGGCCAGAGTCCCTAAAGGTGCCAGGCATGGGCCCGTGACACTGTGGACCACAGTTGTGGTGTTGGTTGGTCTCCACAGTTGTTTGACTTATTCCCATGGAGCGGCAGCTAGACCTTTCATCCGTGGCTGCGAGGCTGAGAGGTAGACCTGTGTGTTTGTCCGAGTCAATTGTTGTGTCACGAACTAGTCTACGTGGCTTGAGTGTGGCGGTCTCCTACTTTACCCCGTACACCGAATTGTGGTTTTGTCGTTTATTTATTTAAATTGGTTTGTGTTAACAGCAAGTGGTAAGTGGTATTTACAGCTTTGATATCCCTTAGTTTAATTTATAAATTGCTGGCGTAGCTTCTTGCTTACGTACTTGAGTTTAGTTTTCTCATTTTTTGGGGGAGTTTCCCTACTGACCAGTGACTTGTGAGGCTCACCCCTACTCCCTATAGGTGAAGAAGAGCAGGAGGTTTCTCTACCACCTTCTAGTTCAGAGGCTCATCGCAGTGGTGTTGGGCCGACGCCTCTAGCAGTGTAGTTTCTTTTCTGTTGTACCTCGGGGTATGCCCCAGGCTCTTGTACCTTACTTTGACTTTTGTTGAAATTTGGCTATGTAAATCCAATGTACATTTGTGTAACATTGTGAATTCTATATATATATCAGTGTGTCCTTTATGTTTTCACGGACATGTGTGTGATATCCCTTGCGAGGCTATGACACGTTCGTGGGAGATGGAGTCGGTCAAGCTCGTTACTGGGTTAACGGGTTGAACGACGTGGTCCATCACAGAGAGAATCTCTGTCTAGTGCATGCCTCTTGTGGTGGTTTCTAGACGATTTCCATGGGGCTCCTTCTCCATCTATTAGAGTCTAGCATAGGGGAAAATTAGCTGAGGACCAGACATAAGGGAGAGTGTTTGAGTGTGCACACATGGCTAGGGTTTGAGGACTCTATGGTGTTGAGGTGCCAAGCCACAGGCCCTAGCTGGTCCGACCTCATGTGTTGTAGTTTGTATACTTGTGCCTATAAGGTGCTTGTGTGACTGATCATTTTTAAGTATGAGATGTCATCGTGTTTCAGGCTTCCCGCGTGGAGCTAAGCGTGTTTTCGGCTTTTACTTGTGCAGTGTTTTCTTACTAGTTGTGCTTTCTAACCTGCACTAGTTTACGCTTAAGTTTTTTCGGTGGGGTTAGTGTCCCTACTAGACCTTGAGTTGGGGCTCACTCCCTTCCACTTTCAGGTGAGGCTCTATCAGCCCAGGGCGCAGACGTACAGAGTCACTCTAGTGGTCCCCCTTAGCTGCTAGCCCTTGTACACCGAGTATGTGTTGGTTATACTTTTCCTTTGCTTGTACATATGCTCTGAGTTGTGCATATATTGTTGTTATATAGTGGAGTTGTGTTCACTTGTTGTAGTTCAGTTTCTTATATGGCTTCCTCAGACATTTCCTTTAACCCTTCTGAGCTTCGGCTCGTGAGTGGCGGTTCAGGCTTCAGGTATAGCAGTGGGTACCTAGTATCTCAAATTCTGGGTCATTACAGATGGTATTAGAGCAAGGTCTGTCGGAGCATATAAAGAATTGAAACAAGTGTAGCATCTTAGACCAATAAAAGTACAGTTAGTAGCTAGCATTGACTGGAGCAATATGTATATTAAACTGTGTTGATTGTTCTGTTTAGGTCTCAGATGGTGCCTAGGCATACACCGTTGGCTGAGGTGATGAGGCAAGTGCCTCAAGAGGAGCCTACATGTAGTAGCAGGCGTGTCAGGATGCCCCAGTGCCATATCAGAGTATCAAGGATGAGGATAGTGGTTTTGCGCCCTCGCCTCCACCACCCCCTCCTTATATTGTTCCAAATTTAGATTGGGCTTGTTTCCTTGAGGGAATGGTGCAGTTTTCCACTCGGCACCATGATGCTCCACCAGCCTAGGGAAGTCACACTAGGGTGTTGAGGTCATTTCTTCAGTATGAGCCTCTCCATTTGAGGGACAGCCAGATCTAGATGCAGCTAAGTCATGGCTTGATACCATGGAGTGGATGTTTCATTCCATGGAGTGTGCTGATGAGGAGATGGCCTTGTTGGCCAGTTACCAGTTATAGAGTTAGGCCCTTCCATGGTGGACTTTGGAGTGGAGAGACTACTTTCCGTTCTCGCCCTCTCAGCAGAGTTGTTCAGTCCCAGGCAGGTCCTTCGCAGAAGAGGTAGCTATAGCCGATTACTACTTAGCAGCCTTCAAGGACCACGACCTCATTTATGTCGTCTTCTTTATGGATGTCTTCACGGCCGAGGTATAGGAGGAGGTTCTAGACAGGTGGCCTAGATAGGAGGTAGTTTGAGCAAGGCAGGTTAAGTGAACAGTGTTAGTAGCTTGTGCACAGTTCATTCAGAAAGGTCATTGTACTTTTGTCGGGAGGTGTTACTAGTGTGGCCACCAGAGTCACATGGCAAAACTATTTGTTGTTGCCATAAGACTTTCCTCAGTAGCAGCCCTAGCCATAGTTTCTTGCACAACAACAGACACAAGTGCAACCATAGCAGCAGTAGCAAGTGTCCAATTCTGGGAGACAGAGGTCCAGGGGTCGTGTTATACATATGACTAGAGTAGAGGTCATGACTATTCTTGGCTGTGCAGCTAGAGTGTTATTTAATTCCAGTGCTTCCACTCATTTATATCTGAGGATTTCTTAGATACATATGAGGAGGTAGACACAGGAGTGTCCTCTGACCTAGTTGTGGAGCTTCTGACTAGAGACTTTGTGGTTACCTCATACTGTGTTGAGGATGTACCTGTTTTTCTTGAGGGTCAGAGTTTGCTAGCTTGTCTACATGTTATGCAATTACAATATTATGATGTGATTTTGGGCATGGATTGGTTCGAGCAGTATGGTGCAGTTGTGGATTGTCAGAAGAAGAGGTGTACTTCCAGTTGCCCAGTAGTTCTACCATTTACTTCCAGGGTATTGTGCTTTCTTCTTCAGTTCCTTATTTCTACTTTACGAGTCAAGAGGTTACTTGCTAGAGGGTGTCAGGGTTTTCTTGTGTCTACAGTGCTTGTTGAGTAGTCACCCTAGAGTATGGAGGATATCCCTATGGTGTGTGAGTTCCTTGCTATGATTTCAGATGATTTCTAGTTTTTCCACTGTAATAACAAGTATGTTTGGATTGAGGTTTACTGGTTTGGCGGCTAGTGTGTAGCCCATTGGTTAAGTTTATGCTTATATAAGTGTGTTTTTTTTTTCAGGTTGGTATAACAGGAAGGGAGGCTGGTGGATTGGAGTTCCCAGCCAAAACAAGCCTCTGTCGGGTTCATTAAGAACGCGACGTAACTAGACGTCGTGATTCTCTCATGAATGCGACAACCTTCCACGTTGCGATTTTGAACCGCTTTTACGTGGGCGTCGCTGCATGCGTGCCGTGTGGTGCATGCAGGGACATCATGGTTTAAACGCGTCACCAAGATCCGCCGCATTTCTAAACGCGATGGGACGATACGTCGCTATTTAAAGACAGTATGTTTCGGGGTTCTGCCCTTGGCCGAATAGTGCAGTTGCACTGTTAGGCTTGGGAAGGCTCTGTTGTGGGTTTTGAAGGAGGATTTGGGGTGATTTCTGGTTATTTGACATCTGTTTGGTGTGATTCCGGCGCGAGGAAGAGCTCCAGAGCGCGAGGAATCTCTGGGTGGTGTCGGATTAGCATTTCACTCATTGGTAGGAAAATTCGACCATGTTTCTTCCTTGTGGTTGTGTAGGTTAGGGTTATAACTTTTGATGTGGAGAATGGTTAAGCATGATAGAGAGCATGCCTAGGACCTTATTTGAGCTGCTATTTCCTACTTTACTTGCATGTATGGCTCTGTGGAGTGATTTCTAGAGTGGTAGTTCAGGTTGTGTATTTAAGGTCTGAAAGGCGATGGAACCAGTCCTCGCTATTCATGTGAACGCAACGACCTGGCCCCGTCGTGATTCAGCTGTAAGGCGACGGGTCGGCCCATCGCGATTCAAGTTAAAAGATGTCCACTGTGTTGGACGTGTTTTTGAAATGTTGCCACCCGAGCTCTAGTGTTCTATGGCCAGTCTTACCCAATTCTGTCCCACATTGCTTGGGCTGTATTGGCATTGCAATGTAGGACCTACGTCGGCTTATGCCGTGATCGATAACGATGAGTTTTGCATGGAAATGTGTGCATAGCAGTCAGGTTATAACGCCTTCCGAGGTTACCTCTCTAGTCGGGACCCCAGCACTGGGTGCTCGAGGTTTGTCCTGGTACAATGCATATCGTCAAGGTTTGTGTCATCTTCCTGGACACCCTCACTCCTTAGTCTGAGTTGTACGTCTGGCTGAGGAAAAGACGACATTGGGTAGTGACACGTGTTTGTGGGTGTGTGGTCGCTTGTAGCACGCTCGTGGTTGGGGGATGGACACCGGTAGACGTATCGGTCCCCTGCTAGTCCTATTTCCAGTGCCTCACTTTAGAGTTTTTGGCCGGAGTCCCTAAAGGTGTCCAGCTTGAGCCTATAGCTGTGTAGTCTACAGGAGTGATGTTAGTTGTCTCCATAGTTCTTGCCTTGTTGAGGTGGTGCAGCAGGTGGACCTTTCGTCCATTGTTGCGAGAATGAGAGGTGGACTTGTGTTGTTTGTCCGGGTCTGTGGCTGGTGTCGCGAACCAGTTCTTGTGACTCGTGTGCGGCGTGCCTTTCTATAGCTTGTACACGTGTTTGTGGTTTGTCATTTACTTAATTTACAGCTGTAGCATCATGCACAGATGCTATTTATTTTAGATTCTTTACAGCTTTACTTGTCTTATCTTTTGCACATTGTGTTTATCGATTTTGGGAGAGTTACCCTACTGAGCTAGTGACTTGTGAGGCTCACCCCTTCTTCTTCCAGGTGAAGGAGAGCAGGAGGGTTTCCGTCCCTCTTCTAGTTCTAGTCGGCATCACAATGAAGTCGTGCCTTCACCATCAACAAAGTAATATTTTTACTTGTGGAGCTTTGGGGGTTGTCCCGGCTGTTGTACTTGTTTAATGACTATGATATGGAACTGAGAGTACGCCCCTCTTAGACCCAGTACATCTATTCCAACTCACATTGGATCCAATAGAGGTATTACAGTGGACATATCCAACAATAGACAGTACAGATTGAGGCATACATAAATGACAATTTAATTCTAACATATGCTATGGAATATAGAACCAAAATTTTCAATCAACATCATATTCAAATATTAAGTCTAAAACATAAAGGAAAGAGAGCCATAGTCCAAATTTATTACAATCCATAAGTCCAAATGCATAAAATAAAAGGTACATATTTTCCTCACATACATGATCACTCTAACACTCTCAAACAAAGCACTAAGCCTCCACGTCCTCACGCTCTGAGTCAGAGTGCACTAACTCCTGGGTATCTTCTGTCTATCCTGGATGTTAATCAAGTGTGAGTCTAAAAGAACCCAGCAAGTCACATGAAAGACAGTTTAAGATATAATATATATTAGGTTTAAAACATGGTAACATATTTCTTTCCCATTCTTGATATCATATAGTTCTTCTATCAACATGTTCTAAATCATTTAGAAATCACTCCTAACATAGCATGGTTATTTATCATGGGAAATAGAAGGATTCATGTAAGTAATATATAACTTACATCTCACATTATAGCAATCGATCTAAAATATGTATATGACATGGCATGTAATCAAATTTCAATGGTATATATTTAATGTCATGTAACATGTAATAATTCATCATGTTGTAAAAAGTCATTTAACATGTAGTATGTAAAACAAATGACATGTAGTTCATGTGGCATGTAACATGTAGATCATGTATCATGTAGTCAATATCATGTAGACATGTAGTTCATGTAGTCATTTAGTTCATGTAGTTGCCAAGACAGCCCATACTATTAATAGAGATCATGTAGCATGTAGTCATTCACTTATCACCTAGGCGAAGCAGTGACGAAGTCTAGGTTATTGCGCAATACCGGGGAAAGTCCTTCCCCCTTAACCAGTAGAACATGTCTACATCCAATATTTCTATCTGTTGCCCATGGATTCATGTAGTCATTTCATGTAGGTGAACGATTACCATAGGGGCATTCCATGGTGTAGTTCCTTGTATTTATCTCTATCATAGCAATGTCTTATTCGCCAATTCATTTCAGATGCATTAATGTATTCAATCATGTAATTTACATTTTCATGCAATTCTATCATGCTCTTCCATACATTCATGCATAATTTATCAAGATGATAACGAAATATCATATAGCATGCCTTTCTTAGTTCTGAAATTAAACTCTACTGTATAACAGAAACCAATCATGGTACTATTTTTATCAAAATCCATCATGTATATACAATGTCATGTTTATTGAATTCTATATGTGTAGCAACCCAAAAATTTAGTATTTAAAATTTTCAAAATAATAATTTCTTTAAATCGAAATAATAGAAACATACGTACCACTATCGTATGTGCAATAATATACATTGGAAAATTTCTTTAAAATTATAAATGAACCCCAGACATTATTCCTAAGTGTTCTACTAAGAAATTCAACAACAAAAAATCCATTGGCCAAGTGTACGTCACAAACTAACTAATTATCCAAATTAAAAAACTAAGTCGAAAAACTGTTAACACGAAAATAAACGCGCCCATAAATTAAATGAACGTGTTGGAGAGACTTCCAACATCATGAAATGATTACCCATTATCGGAATTGGACCAATGGACCTCTCATACCCCATGAATAAATTCAAGTAAGAAATGCAATAAAAATCCGTAACACTATTATTCTCTAATTAAAAAGGAAAATCCCATAAGATAAATTTGAATATATAATGGGCTTGTTAAATGGATCATATAAAATTTATTGGGCCAAAATAGGGAGTTTTAAAAGTGGAATAATAAGAAAATACCCTAAATTCGTAATTTAAATATTGCTTAAATAGAAAAGAGGTATTTAAGCATTAAAATAGCTAATTAAGATGGAATTGAATTCCTAAACCTACCCTAATAGGTTGGCCACGAATTGGATCCCAACCTAACCCAAATTAGACATGGCAAGCTTCGAAGGTGGAATTAAATAGAAAATCTCAGAATTAAATAGGAGTTAGAGTCCTATTAGGAAATAGAAACATAGGAAGCATAAATACTCTCATAAATCCCCCATAGCCGGCCCTAGCTCATTGCCAAGGGTTGCTAGACCAGGAGGAGGTGATCTCGTGAGGAGAAGACTCTCTCGAGCTCTCTCTCTCGTTCTTCAAGTTCTAGCCCTAGAAGAGGAAATCGAGTCAAGTAGGCATACACATGAGAAAAATCAAATTAAATTCGTCTGCAGATTGTTCCATGCATCAGGAACAAAACCCCTTCGTTTCATAATTTTTCGTGCACCCAATCTTTTCTAATTGAATTTTGAAGACCTACAAACCTCTTGACCCCGAACCTTCATGTTTAATTCATATCTCCTGAATACTCTATCCCATGCCTCAAAATTTTTATTGGAGATACTGATGATTGTTAGGAATCTTTTGCCCTTGAAAGCCCTAATTTTCATCCTCCATGTTGCTCGAATTAAATCTTTCATCTCAACTGTACAATGTTCTATTTCTTCATGAATTACATGATTAACACCATGCCTAAATCCTATTTGTTTTCAAATCCCTATTTACTGAAAGTACCCATGTATGTCTAGATCAGTTTGCAACTTGTTTCGTTATTTTTCATCGATTGTACATTAGTTATGAATTTTTGAATACCATGTGTCAAAAGAAGGAAACTTGGCCCGCAATCCCAAGCTCTGTGCCATCCTGCTCGAACTCAGGTATAGTACCTGAGAACGTGATGGCCCGATAGGCTATGTTCTCAGGGGTGGTCGCGATAGTGCACCCCGTCGCATTCTGAACGCGACAGAGGATGTGGTCGCGTTCTGGCCGCTTGATCAGACAGGTCTGTCGTGTTCTTTACAAGGCCATGTCGCGTTCTATTCTACCCCATCGCGACCCTCATATGGTTACGTCGCGATCTGTGCTTTTTGCATGAAAACCGATAATTCATGATGCTTTGACCCTCTACAGTGCCTGTACCTTCTATTAACAGTCATACACGCATTAAATATACTTGTCAAAAATTGAACATTTATGTGTGTTTAAAATACATACACATGACCACTTTCTATCTATAATTTCTCTTACACATACACACACTTTGAACCATCTAAATATGGCTGAACTTGGCATGAAAATATCTCTTCAAAAAATTGGTAATTATATCTTTAAATCGCCTATTTTAAATGAACTTGTCTACAATTCTCGCGATGTTTTGGGAATACTTATCGACGCTCCACTGTTCTAGAATTCCTCTAGAACATCGAGCACTTGTTTCTATATATACACTTTCTCTTGACTTGGACGAACTCTCTATCAGATACTCCTTCTGTCGGACTAGTGAATCCTTGTTCAAGGCCTCCGTAAGTCTCCTCCGTCCATTGATTCCCACATGGTCGGCGAGCTGGTTGTACCCTAACACCTATGATACCCTTTAGGGATAAACATGATTCAAACGGCTATTCGAAGTTCGCTCTTACCTTGAATCACGTCGGACCTTTGGACATGTGTATAATATGGACAGTAGAAGGATAGTGAATTCCACCTCATTGCCTACACCGATCACACATGTTGTGCGACTATTATTATCGCTTGTTTGACATTGTCTTACGAATTTGTCCTTGTCTCATCTACTGTCTCTATACTCTCGTCTATTCATGTTCACTCTAATATCTCGTCTATCCGCCTATTCATCTAGTACTCTCTTGGTACCCTTTAAGCTGTGTGGCTCCAACTGTTTTGTACTGTTCATGAGTTCTAGCGCTAAAATGGGTCTTGTGACTCTACTGACTTGAATGCATACTGATGAGGGTACAGAGAGTGTCCGAGGGGCTCCAATCTAGTCTTGGGGGCAGAGAGCCACCCAAAAATACCTGCAGGGGCTAATGACAGTGTCTACATTTGCATCGGTTCTAACTGACTATTCTGATTTAGCTAGACATCTGACTGTTATACTGTTACTGTTAGTCTATTAGTTCAGACGTACTGCACTATTACTATGCCACCACTGACTGTTACTGAATTGTTACTGTCCTGTTATCGAGCGACTACTGTCGTACTCTCTCGTTGCTCTACTTGATACTTGCTATCTTGAGTTATTGCATTCTATCGTGACTTAATCTCATTCAAACTCCTATGTTCTCTCGTTGTCTATTGACAATAAAAGTGCTATATTCTCTCTCGGCTATCTACAGATAACCAAAGTGCCATTACTATTTTGATTGACAAAGGTTAAACAAAAGTGTGATACTATTCGATTGATGAAAATCAATCAAAGTGCAATTTACTCTTTGTATGACCAATTACTATCTCTCTCCTTGCTATACATGTCACTTGTTACTGCTCGACAATGTCGTTACTTGCTATTGTTGTTATCGTTTCTATCGTGACTTGACATTAATCATCGTGCTATTACTTTCTCGACTTTACATGACTCGCTCTATCATTAGTTACTCTATCCTTAAAACATTATCATTTAAAGCCTGCTTGACTATTGAGAATTAAGTCCTACTGGGCATTATTACTCACCCTTCGTTATTTGTTATTGTGTCTCAAGTAAGTCGGACAATGACGTTACACACATCAATGGGACGGACCAGAGAGATGAGCGACCTAGAGTCAGTTGATGAATTACCCTAGTACCCTGGAGTCTAATACTTATTGCTTTAGATTTCTTTTTAATGTAGTGATGTCAATAAGCCTTGTGCATAGCTCCAAATTAATGGTTGTAATAGTCTTAGTGATTTTATAATGAAATCAAGAGTCATTCCAATTATTTCATTAGATACTCTGATGTTTGCATCTGTATGCGCAACTTACGTTACCATACTTGTTGCTTACATTTCCCTCCGATTTATTCCACTGCTAAATTGGAGGGGCATGACAGTTGGTATTAGAGCCTAGGATGTCCTTATTAGGATATTTTAAGTCTAGGGATGTTCTACGTGAACTGCTATGACCGTGTCTAAGTCAACCACCATACCTATGTGAGAGATTGTGTAAAACTTGGGGTTATGCTAGGAGCTTAACTATATGTATAAGCACCCTAGGTTCAAGAAGAAATTAATAAGCATTATTGCTCGTAGGAACTAGAGGAGATGGCTGGCGAGCATGCACAAATGCATGAATTACAATAGACTGTACATGGGTTAACTCAAGCCCTTACCACGTGATTCAAGCAGGAGCAAAAAATGGGGCAGGAGACTTATATGGAACTTTCAACGAATAAATCCCCCTAGGTTTAATGGACTCCGGATCCTGATGAAGCTAAAAATTGGGTGAAGGCGATGAAACAAATCTTTAGAGTTATGCAATGTTCAGAGCAGGAGAAAGTCCTTCAGGCAACCTTCCAGTTAGACCACGATGCTAGATCCTGGTGGGAAGCTGCCAGTCGACAATTACCCAACATCAACATAGAGTGGGATAAATTTTTAGAACTCTTCAACACCAAATATTTTCCGAGAGGATTCGTGGGAAAAGGCAAATGAATTCGCTAATTAAAACAACGAATGATGTCTGTAGCAGAATATGAAGCACAATTTGAAAGACTAGCACAGTATGCACCACATTTGTGAGTACGGAAAAGATGAAGGCAAAGAGATTCTTAGAAGGGTTGAGACCTGTGTACTGAGAAAAGTTGGCTCTACCTGACATTGAAGTATATTCAGTCATGGTATTGAGAGCTAAATTAGTAGAGGACAACATGGAACTTCTTGAAAAGATCCATAAGAAGAAGGTGTTGAAAAGGAAACATGCTACTCATTCCAATGATAATAAAGGAAGAAATATAGTAGATAGCAAGAGAATGAAAGAGGAAGTGAAGCGGAAGGAAGTCTGCGAATTTTGTGAAAATCCAAGGCATCAGGTTGATAACTGTTGGAAGAGATTGGGCAGGTGCTTACGATGTGGAAGTCAATAACATCGAGTCATCAATTGTCCAACAAAGAAGAACCAAACTCCATGCCAAGGACGATTAGAAGCCCTTGTGGATAAAATTCTTGCCAATGAGAGTGGACAAGGTATCATCACTAAACCCTTAGTTTAATTTCATATTATTTTCGCGATAGCAAAGCCCTAAGTGGGGGAGGTGATGGAATGAAATATCCATAATAAATTGTTAGACGTATCATATCATATGAATTGGGGAGCAATTCTTTTTAAGTGGGGGAGGATGTAGCACCCAGAAATTTAATATTTAAAAAAATTCAAATAATATTTCTTTAAATCGAAATAATAAAAACATACTACCACTATCGTAGGGTAAGAATATATCGAAAAATTCCTTTAAAATTATAAATCAACCCCAGACATTATTCCTAAGTGTTCTACTAAGAAATTCAAGCAACGAAAAATCCGATTGGTCAAGTGTACGTCACAAAGTGACTAATTATCCAAATTAGGAAACTAAGTCAGAAAACCGTGTAACACGGAAAAAAACGCACCCATAAATTAAACGAAATGTTGGAGAGACTTCCAACATCATGAAATGATACCCATTATCAAAATTCCACCAATGGACCTCTCATAGCCCATGAATAATTCAAGTAAGAAATGCAATAAATCCGTAACTATATTTTCCCTAATTAAAAAGGGAAATCCCATAAGATAAATTACAATAAATAATTGCTTTGTTAAATGGATCATATAAAATTTATTGGGCCAAAATAGGGATTTTTAAAAGGGGAATAATAGGAAAATATCTTAAATTCGTAACTTAAATAATGCTAAATAGAAAAGAGATATTTAAGCATTAAAATAGCTAATTTAAGATGGAATTGGATTCCTAAATCTACCCTAATAGGTTGGCCACGAATTTTGGATCCCAACCTACCCAAATTGGCATGGCAAGCTTGGAAGGTAGAATTAAATAGGAAATCTTGGAATTAAATAGGAGTTAGAGTCCTATTAGGAAATAGAAACATAGGAAGCATAAATACTCTCCTAATCCCCCACGGCCGGCCCTAGCTCATTGCCAAGGGTTGCTGGACCAGGAGGAGAGGCCAAGGAGGAGGAGATCTCGTGGGGAGAAGACTCTCACAAGCTCTCTTTCTCGTTCTTCAAGTTCTACCCATAGAAGAGGAATCGAGTCAAGTAGGCATTATCACGAGAAAAATCAAATTAAATTCGTCTGTAGATTGTTCCATACATCATGAACAAACCCCTTTCATTTCATAATTTTTGTTGCACCCAATCTTTTCTCATTGAATTTGAAGACCTGTAAAAATATTAACCTTGAACCTTCATGTTTAATTCATATCTCCTTGAATACTCTATCCCATGCCTCAAAATTTTTATTGGAGATATTGGTGATTGTTAGGAATGTTTTGCCCCTGAAAGCCCTAATTTTCATCCACCATGTTGCTCGAATTAAATCTTTCATCTCAACTATACACTGTTCTATGTTCTTCAGAATAACATGATTAAAACCAAGCCTAAATCATGTTTGTTTTCAAATCCCTATTTACTGAAAGTACCTATGTATGTCTAGATCAGTTGCAACTTGTTTCATGATTTTTCATTGATTATACATTTAGTTATGAATTTTCAAATTACCATGTGTCAAAAGAAGGAAACTTGGCCAGCAATCCCATGCTCTGTCCTTTCCCACTCGAACCTGGCACAGTACTTGAGAACGTGACGTCCCGATAGGCTGTGTTCTCAGGGTTGGTCATGATAGTGCACCTGTCGCATTCTAAATGCGACAGGGATGTCGTCGCATTCTAGCCGCTTGATCAGACAGGTCTGTCGCGTTCTGTATAAGGCCAAGTCGCGTTCTGTTCTACCCCGTCGCGACCCTCATATGGGTACGTCGCGATCTGTACTTTTTGCATGAAAACCCATAATTCGTGAGCTCTGACCTCTACAGTGCTTGTACCTTCTATTAACAGTCATACACGCAGTAAATATACTTGTCATAATTAAACATTTATGTGTGTTTAAAATACATACACATGACCCACTTTCTATCTATAATTTATCTATACATACACACACTTTGAACCATCCAAAATATGGCTGAATTGATAAAAATATCTCTTCAAACATTTGGTAATTATATCTTTAAATTGCCCTATCTTAAATGAACTTGTCTACGATTCTCGCGATGTTTTGGGAATATCGTTATCGACGCTCCACTGTCTAGAATTCCTCTAGAACGTCGAGCACTGTTTCTATATATACACTTTCTCTTGACTTGGACGAACTCTCCGTCGGATACTCCTTCTGTCGGACTAGTGAATCCTTGTTCAAGGGCCTCCGTAAGTCTCCTCTGTCCATGGATTACCACATGGTCGGCGAGCTGGTTGTACCGTAACACCTATGATACCCTTTAGGGATCAACATGATCCAAACAATATTAGAAGTTCGCTCTTATCGTGAATGACGTCCGACCTCTGGACATGTGTATAATATGGCCAGGGAAGGATAGTGAATTCCACCTTACTGCCTACACCGATCACGCATGTTGTGCAACTGTTATTATCACTTGTTGACATTGTCTACGAATATGCCCTTGTCTCGTCTACTGTCTCTATACTCTCTTCTATTCATGTTCACTATACTATCTCGCCTATCATCTAGTACTCTCTGGTACCTTTAAGCTATGTGGCTCCTACTATTTGCACTGTTCAGACAGTCTAGCGCTTAAAATGGGTTCTGTGACTGTACTGACTTGAATGCATATGCTGAGGCAGGAGAGTGTCCGAGGGCTCCAATCTAGTCCTGGGGGCAGAGAGCCACAGAAAGTACCTGTAGGGGCTAATGACAGTGTCTGCATTTGCATCAGTTCTGACTGACTGTTTGATTTAGCTAGACATCTGACTATTATACTGTTACTGTTAGTTTGTTAGTTTAGACGTACTGCACTATTACATTGCCACCACTGACTGTTACTGAATTGTTACTATCCTGTTATCGAGAGACTACTGTCGTACTCTCTCCTTGCTCTACTTGATACTTGCTATCCTGAGTATTGCATTCTATCGTGACTTAATCGCATTCAAAGTGCTATGTTCTCTCGTTGTCTATTGACAATAAAAGGGCTATATTCTCTCTCGGCTATCTACGTATAACCAAAGTGTCATTACTATTTCGTGTTGGATCAAAATGGCACTAAGAATGTCCTAGAGGGGGGTGAATAGGAATTCTTCCCTTTTAAAATTTCACAAACTACGGTAAATTGTTAGAGCTTAGTGTGGTGTGTGTGATTCAAGTGTAGACAAGGCGGAAACAATCACACAATGAATGCACAGGGATTATCCTGGTTCGACCCTTCCCACATGGAAGTCCTACATCCAGTCCTCAAGCCAACCACTTGAGGATTTCCACCAACTGCTAATAATTGGCCTTCTCTCACCCTTGAGAGGAATTACAAACCCACTTGCTCCCAAGCCAGTCTTCCTAAATAGGGGAAACAACAACTACTTTCACAAGGTCTTCCCTTCACAGGAGGGGCAATGCAGAACCAAACTTCTGCAAAAATTACACAGGAATAAATAGAGAACACTTGTGTGTTTGCCTCAGATCTGAGCACAAAACACACACAGACTTCAGAAGGATTTAGAGATCAGAAAATGAGATATGAATCCTATCTGAACAACAAGAGTGGACTAAGAAAGTAATCAAATACAGTTACACTCAACACAAGACTTCTTCTAGGAGAGCTTCAGAGAATGGCTTCTTAAGAAGAGTAGCTCTCAGACTTTTGCTTACAGAAGGCTTGTGTGGACTTGGAAGAATTTGAATGAAGTTCACAGGAAGGTGTAAAGGCTTGTATGCGCTTCTGTGTTGTGGTGTGGATATCTCTTCCTTCTTCAAACTTGAGCTCCTTTTATACACTTCAGAATATAGCGTTTGAAATGTAGCCGTTGGAGTTTGTGTCGTTTGAAAATATGTCCGTTTGAAGAGATCTCTAGGATCCTTGGGGTCTTGGTATTTGTTATCCAGAAGTCTTCAGTTTTGCTTCCTTCCAAGATCTTCAGAAGGAGGAGGTGCAGTTTCAAAACTAAGGATAAGCTCTTTTTCTTTCGGAGAACTGTGAGGGAGACATGCTGAAAACGTTCTTCAATAAATGCCGCACAGGAACAAGACAAAAGAGAAGAGTATCTCCATACCTTTGAGGAAGGGGATTAGAGAAGTACATAGGAGGGTGTATGGAAACCCTCGGATGCAAAAGAGAAAGTAGACAGACAGTTAGGCTAAAAAGGTAAAGCATGGGTCTGTCAGTGGTAGGTGAGTCATGTCAGATGCCATGCTCCTAAGAAATCATAATGCATAGTGTCTAATGAATCCTTACAAAATCGGAGCAAAGGCATTGAACAATCAAAGATTATTTCTTAAAATATATCAGAGGTGTCATGCGCAGGATTTAAATGAATAAATCAAGACTGATATGACTTCTGACAGAGAATAAAAAATAAATACAATAATAGGATAATGACAATTTTTATGAATCAATAAGATATTGAAAGATTATTATTAAAAAGATGTATGAAAAGTGGAGATAAATTTGCATTAGAAATTAAGACTAAAAGGATCAGAAGAGAGTTTAAGAACAGAGTTAATCAGTGAAATCGAATCCAAAGGAACATGCATTCGACTGTATCAGTCGGAAACATAAGTCGAATCAAGTATAAGATTATATGAAGCATTCGACCGTACCAATCGGAAACATAAGCGAATCAAGTATAAGATTATATGAAGCATTCGACTGTACCCGTCGGAAACATAAGTCAAATATAGTATAAGTTGTGACCTTAGAAAAATTTGAAGATTGTTAACTTGATTCTAAAGGAGTCGGATTTCACATTCGAAGTTAGCAGTCGAATTCAGTAGGATAAAGAGAGAGTCTGTGGACTTAGAAAAATTTCTGAGATGGAGGTAAAGACCTGAAATGTATCTGAATGATTTTTGTGATATGTAATTTTTATCTTTGTAGAAAATTTATTTTAAAGAGTAGAAGTTTATTTTAAAGAGTTTGTCATAGCAAAAATAATAGATATTTAATTTAAGAAAATTCATAATTCCTTAGGGGTAGTTGCTCAATAATTCTTCCCCATTTTTGTTAATGACAAAAATCTTTAAATGACAGTAAAAAGCATTAGTGAGGTGTGAAATGCTGCTATCTCTCTCCCCCTTTGTGGCATTAACACATAAGGAAATCATCATAAAGATACACATTGTTGCATTCAAAAGTGACAATCATTAAACACAAGATGCGTAATAAAGAGATCTGATATATAGCAGAAATTGATCAAAATATAGTTCATTACACAGTTCTCAAGATGTAAGAAAGACTGATCAAGACTAGAAAGAACTAGGTAAGTACAAAGATCTGGGAATTTGAGCAAAATATGATTTGAGAAGGTCCAAGAGCTTTGTCTCATTCTCACAAAAGAAATCTCAAACAAGGAGAGGTCAATGTTGTGTAGGGGATTAGTGGTAGGCAATTTCCTATGAGATTTGATGTGGCGCCTATGGAACCAGCCTATCTTGTAAAGAAATGTATCCCTGCTTAGACGATACTGAGGGAAACAAACTTTTAGAGGCTGCTAGAAGAAGAAAAACTCATGGACAGTGATGTTCCAGTGCAGGCCTCGGCACACTGCTGCATCTTTGGCTTGATAATATACTAAGTATCTTTGAGCCCATTTGTGACTAATGTTGTCCTTAGATCTTTAAGACTCTTGGACTGGAATCATAAAGAGAGATCTTCATTTTTAATAGTCTAAGTGGTAAGAGGGATAAGCAGCTGCCCACTGATCTTCATTGAGTCTTTCAAATTCAGCAAAACATAACTGGAAATCCAACATATGATGAGGGTTCTTGGAGATTTGAAGGAACACAAATAGTGGAAAGACAATTGAGCTGTATTTGATTTTGAACCTAATGGCAATGCGAATGAATCTGTTGAATACTACTTCTGTAAAGTCTTCTGAAGGAGGCTGCTCCTATAAAAGATGGATGCACTCCAGAGGGTAAGCCATAGTCATAGAGGGAATGATTTCTCTTTGACCTATAGCTGATTGTCCTATGACTTTAGAAACATCAGGCAATCCTAATTTGAATCTTTCAAAAGTGAAGGTCCTCATTCTGATGTACTTGGCATGAGAGTCCTGGAGAAGTTGTCCAAACATGTCATGAAACCTCAAGGATAGGTGATGTTGGACAGTCAAAAATTGGTTTCTAGATTGGGTTTGCTGATATTTGGCTGCTTCTCCTGGATAGCGGTCAAGGAACTCCTTAGGAGTCAAGCTATGACTTTTTTGAGAGATAATTGGAGATCCTCAATGAAATATGTGAAGTTCTAAGAAGAATAGGAAGCCAATGTTCGAAAGTGAACACTGGCATCTCATGAACTTCAAGGAAAGCACAAATAGATAGATATTCCCTGAACAGATCATGTGATGTTCAGAGTGGTAGATGAAGGCATACTAAAAGGGTGGAAGGAGTTTAGAAGGATGTCTCCAAGTTTTCGTACCTGGATGAGGAAAGCTGAATACTAGGGAGTATTTCAGCCAGATGGAGAAGTGTGTGCTTGGAGTTTGTTTTTGAGGCAGTGGGAAGACAAGAGAAATACTGAGGAGGTTGAGTGGAAAGAGTGAAAGAAGAGATTTGGGGGAGGATTGATTGAAATGTATTTCATGGGTAGATTTTGAATTTGATGTCCTGGTGGAAAGGATCCATAGGAATAGTTGCAAATGGAGAGGATCTAGAGAAGTGGCTTTGAGGAATTTCAGTGGTAAGAGGAGTAGGTGCAGAGGGTGCAGTGGATTGAGGCTTACCTGAAGGTGCCTGTAAGGCCCTCTAATTTCCGTCGTCGCATTATTTGTAATTATGTGTGTATGTTTATGCTTGTGTATGTATGTACATATTTACGTACGCATTAATTAGTATAATTACGTGTAATGTGTTTAGATTAAACATAAATAATGTATATATTGCATGATGATAGTATGGTATATATATCAAATATACTATGCATGTAGATATGCTTGGTATGCATGGTTTTCTGCATAATTAGGGTTCTGGCCGAAGGCCACCTTGGCGTCAAGCCCAGGCCGTTGAGCTGGTGTCAGCATCCAGACATGGACGCCAACACTAACTCGGCGTCAAGCGATATGGACGCCAACTTCTCTGGCCTGCATGTGCAGAGAGCTGCAAGCTTCTGAAACAAGGCATGGCCACCATTGGGGGATGTCCCCCAACGGCTCTAAGGCTGTCAAATCGGTATGGTGAGTGGTGAGGGGCTCTCATTAGGTCTGACCCTAATTTGGTCCCTCCCCCTTCTCACTTCACCTTGCAAGAGGAGAAATAGAGGAGAGAAAAAACCTAGAGAAGCCGGTGAGAGAAAAAACCCATTTTTAACCCTCAAATCCGACCCCTTGGACCTTGATCCGGCGTCCCCTGCTGCAAGGAGGTTGCTGGACCATCGAGGAAGGCTTCCCCGACATCCCCTCGGCGTGGAGATCATCCAGGAGCCCGGAGGAGGAGATCGTTTGGAGGCACTTGCAACTTCTTGGGACTGCCCAAGGAGGTCTTCACCAAGCCTTAAATCCTTAGAAGAATTTTGAAAGGCAAGTGACCTATCCTTGATGTCCCTTATGAGTCTAGGATGGTTTTGTGATTTTTATGGATTTTCCTCGAGTCCTAGACCCTCCAATTCACCAAGATTTAGAGCTCGGGTCTGTGTTTCTGCACAGACCTGGTTAGACGGCAAGGTCCTGGACGTCCAGATCATCCTTGGCGTCCATCGACCATGCCGCTGACCTGAGTCAGCGGCCAGAGACCGCCGTCGAGTTCTTCTGGACAGAACAGTGAGCTGTTCTGTCCCTCTTATACATTAATTTCGGTATGTTTTACGTGATGAGGATATATGGTAAATCTTATACCCTATGTATATTGTGCATTGTGGTGTGTGAATGAATGTGGGTGATGGTGAATGTGGGTTAATAGTATCTTTTAAATTTGTGAGCATGACTTGTAGATAATTTTGCAAATCCATGTTCCATGATTTGGATTAGTTGAATGTCTTGGTTGCAGTCTATTCATGAAGAATTGTGGGGCATGTATGTATGTTTTGAAATTTTGGTAATTCATGCATGTTTGCAAATTGCTAATAAGTTCGGTAGAATAAAATGAAAGCATGCAAGAATGATTTGTAGTATTCAATCCATAGATGTATGAATTAGGGAAATTTTGTGTTCTCAGTTCATGCATATGTGAATAGCTTATGTTTAAACAGCAAGTGGCTAATTTGCAAAATGTGTTAGACCCATGTTAACTTAAGTTGTTAATAGCATGCTAATTAGGTGTTTTATTTTCTGTAAATCCTATTTAGCTCAGAAAAATCTGAAAAATTGGGGTATGACCTTGAACCCGAAAACAGCATGTGGTTTAAATTTCAGGTCATTGGATCAGTAAATAAAAAGTTATGTGTTTTTTCTTGTGAAATGTGATAATTCGTGCATATGATCGTAATGTGATTAGATTTTGTTTAAACCCAGCATGATTAGTGTGTTTACTGTGTGTTAAACCTTGAAAATCTGTAGTACCATGTTAGGAAAAACAGAGTGTTTCATGTGAGTAAGAAAGTGAGTGAGATGAAGTGTTATGTGCAAAACCAAGTGTAAAACGGTAAATATGTAAATGTGTAACTGTGCCAATGTGACACTGCTTCCGTAGAGGGCAGTGGAGCTGTAGGGAAAAGTCCCCCTGAGAAAGTTCAATTTGTGTAAGTGACCCTAAGGGCATTAGGGGGAAATCCTGGAGGTGGACAAGTACCACTGGTTAGGGTGGACACTGTTCTCCCGGTTGCGCGCAGTCCAAGAGTCGCCATTGGAATGCCTAGATGGCGTCTATGTGTAATGTGATGTGTATATGTCCTTCTTTGGTGGTTTGGACTATGTGTCACGGCACCTAAAAATGTGTAAAGTGTAATGTGAAATGTGTATGTGACCATGTGTAAATGTGTAAGTGACAGTGTAATGGTATGTGTAAAGTGTAACCATGTGAAAAGAGGAAACTAGTGTAAAGAAAAATGTGAAATTCTAGATGTGTAAATGTGTTATTGAAATCATGTGAGACTAAATCTGAAACCATGTGAATTCAGAAAATGTATGTTGTTATTCTTATGTTTATGTGTGCAAAAATGTTAGAGTCCATGTTAGGGACAACTAATGAATATGTGTGCAAATAGCATGATAGATTGTTCATATGATATGTTTTAAGCAACGTTGTAGCTCTCATGTGTAGATTATAGCCATTGAATCATGTGAAATCAGCAACCTAAAGCATGTGAAAAGGTTAGGTTTGTACTTAAGAACAGTGGAAATTCCATGCTAGTTGCGTTTCCTTTCATGCATGTAAATTGTTCATGTGATAGCTCTATGTTTGATTCTTTAAAAGATTAAAGTTCATGAGTAAATTGAATAGAGACCATGTGATAGGTGAATTTGATTTTAAAAATCTGAAAGCATGAGTTATGTATGAAATTGTAGAATTTCATGATAGGTTGAAAACTTGAATTGACTAGCATGCTATGTGTTGCTAATTGTAATGTGCATGTAGAAACCACTAGGACTTCTAAGTGTACAGCATGAGTAGTGTTGCTTGCTGAGTCCTTGGACTCACTCCTTGCTTCGGCGTACAGGTATAGTTGGTGACACGACACGCTTGAGGAGACGGTGGAGACGGACTCCGAGCGCGGAGACTAGCTAGTTGTTGGAGCTTCTTTGTGATTTGTGTACTTCATAGTATGTATTTGGAAACATTGTATTAGAATTATCATGAAGGATGTATTATGTGGACATTTGTAATTCTATTTCAGCAATTAAATTATGTGAACTCTTAGTTCCTGTGTAATTGCGAAAAATCATGTATGGTTAATGTGGATGATGAATGAATGGAGATAGTTCTCTTTTACTTCTGCTACTCTGTTGTATATTCGCGTGTATCTCAGCTGTATCTATCGTTTGGGTAAATGTCCCACTGTGGCAGCACTTGTTATACCAACGTGGGTTGGTATAACCGTACCGTATAATGAGGGCCGCCACAGAGATTGGTATCAGAGAGACCGGTTGAGATTGCACATGAATATACTAAGTCATCATCCCCATTGCATGCTAAGTATGTCCACTGTGTAGAAAACACTAATAAGAGTGAAAGATAGATAAGAAAATGGCTAGAAAAGTTAGTAACCTAGCTCATTGGTGGCTGAAATTTTATTACAGCCATGGCTTCCGTGGACGTCGTGGAGGTGCGCCAGCTCACGACGACGAGCAGAGGCGTGAGGAGCGGGCGGAGCAGCAGGCCCCAGCCCAACGGGCCCTGTGCTTCCCCCACCACCGCCAGTGGACTATGGAGTATTCATGCAAGGTCTGGTGCAAGCCTGCAGACGCAGGCCCACACCCAGGCAGCTCCTGGCCAGTTGGAGGCCCAGGTAGAATAATAAAAACAAGCTAGTAGTTTGCTATTTAAATTGCATGATATTGTGTTTATTGTATTATTGTATGTTAATGTCGCAGGCTCAGGCCCCAGCTCAGGACATGGTGGACCTTCCATCATGGAGCGATTCAAGAGGATGGCCCCACCCTCTTTTAAGGGGAGAGTGATCCGCTAATGGCAGAAAGCTGGATGAGGGAGACGGAGAAAAATCTTCCGAGCTATCAGGTGTCCTGATGAGGACAAGGTGACCTTAGCCACCTACATGCTACAGGTATGTTTTGGTTTATGCTTGTACGTTGTTTGTCAAGTAAAAAAAAAAAATAATTTGTTGGTTAGTGCTTATGAAGGTGTATTACAAGAGAGAGCTCATGTATGGTGGTCCTCCTACGCGTGTACGCGCTTCGAGGACGGAGCAGTTGATGTGGCTTGGGACGCGTTCGTGAGGCTTTCTGAGCCAAGTTCGTCCCAGAGCACATCCAGGACAAGATGGAGCAAGAATTCTTTTCCTGACGCAAGGATCAATGACCGTCCTGGAATACGAGGCAAGGTTTTCTGAACTTTTAAATATGCACCGCATTATAGTAGAGATGAGCGCAGGAAGACCAAGAAGTTTGTGATGGGTCTCAAACCATCACTGAGGACGAGGCTCGTGGCGTTCGACCACCGCACACTAGACGAGGCCCTCAGCGCAGCCTGCAGACAGGAGGGAGAAATGGAGCAATATCTGGAGGAGAAGAAGGCGTCGCAAAAAAGGCCGGCAGCGACCTTCCAGCGCAGGATAAGAGGAAAACGGTGTACCAGACATCGCAGAAACAATGGCAGTCAGCAACTCTCAGGTACCTTCTGTACGTTCCCCTTGCGAAGAGAGAGTGTCCCCATTGTGGAAGACCCATGGAGGTTCCGAGTGCTGTTAGTAGCGGGTATGCTTAAAGTGTGGGTCAGCGACCACAAATCAAGGATTGCCCAGACTTCAGCAGGGAGCTCAGCGTGGAGCGCCAGTACCAGGTAGAGTAGCGGCAGCCACGCCAGCTACAGGACGACCAGGAAGGCCTCGAGCCCCAGCTCGAGTGTTCGCGTTATCTCGTGAGGACGCCGAGCAGGCGGAGCATGTCACCGAAGGTACAGTTTTACTTTTCGGTTGCACGCTCGGTTTTTGTTTGATACGGGTGCTACTCACTCGTTCATTTCCGAGCGGTTTCGCTAGGCAGTAGCCCTAGAGTCAGGCATAGAGTCTGAGGAGTTAGAGGTCCCTTTGTCTGTGCACACCCCTGCGGGTACATATCGACTAGGAAGTGCATTCCGTCGTTACCTGTGTGCATTGAGATAGATTCCTAGATGGTGTTTCTTCTTGCTAAAGATGAAGGATTAAGATTGTATCCTTGGTCTGGATTGGCTAGAGGAGCATTATGCATTAGTGGATTGTCGTAGGAGAAGATTGTTTTCCGCATTCCTGGCGAGGACGAGTTCTCTCATCCCTTGCCAAAGAACTTAGCGGGAAAGTTAGTTACTCTGCCATGAGGTGATGCGCATGGTGACAGGGTTGTGACGCATTTCTTGCCAGCGTTATGCTAGTACCCGATGCTAGTTCGTCACTGACTCTTGCAGAGATCGATGTGGTGCAGGACTTCCAGATGTCTTTCCCGGTGACTTGTCTGGATTGCCACCGGATAGGGAGATAGAGTTCACTATAGAGTTGCTTCCAGGCACCTCTCCTATCTCGAAGGCCCCATATCGGATGGCCCCTGCAGAATTATCCGAGTTGAGGAAGCAATTGCAAGAATTGCTCGATAAGGGATTTATTCGCCCCAGTGTTTTCCCCTTGGGGCGCACCTGTATTATTCGTCAAGAAGAAAGACGGTCACTTCGGTTGTGCATTGATTATAGGAAGCTAAACCGGTGACTGTGAAGAACAGGTATCCCTTACCTCGGATTGATGATCTGTTTGACCAGTTTCGAGAGGCATCAGTCTTTTCCAAGATTGACTTGCGATCTGGTTATCATCAGTTGAGGATTAGGAGTGAGGATGTGTCCAAGACGGCATTT
>JACBKR010000602.1:0-67472 GCA_014218235.1 Colocasia esculenta
TTCTTTGATCCATGTATGATGGTTCCTTGGTGTTGTTGGATGAATCCATGCTTGATGAGGGGTTTGAATGGGGTATCCATGAAGAGTGTTTTCATCTTGTGCATGTGAGGTTTGAGTGTAATCCTGCTTACCTTACATGCATGGGGGATTTATGAGGGTGGTTTGGTGTTATTTATCATGTTTCTATCGTGTGGCATGCTCCCCTCCCCGTGCTTGTATCGTTTGTGGCGTTTGGAGGGTGTGAGGTTGCTCTGTTTAAGCACTCGGTTGTGGTCGCGACCAAGTCGCGACGTATCGTTGCGTCGTGTTCTCTTGAACGCGCCCCGGACCCGATTGCGTCATGCTAACGCGACGGGTACGTGGCCGGCAGTCAAGTGTTCGGGGTCTTGGCAGATCATGATCACCGTCTCCGTCGCGATGAGATCGCGATGGGGTATGTGTCGCGTTCTGAAGACTCATGGTTGTTGCGGCCCTCTTAGCCGATGCAATCTTGTCGCGATGCACTTACGGGTCGCCTTCCGATTTCCTATCGCGACAGGTAGAACGGTCGCGTTCTAGTCGCGACCTGCCGATACGTCGCCTCTCTGACCGAGAGCGACTGTCAGTAGGTTTTGATGTTTTGCTTCCGCTGCAACTCGGTTTTTCTTGGCACCTGTGTTGTTCCTAGTGCAGTGCTACTCTAGTCTCTTCGCCCGGTGCTAGGCACTTGGGTGCTTGTCCACGAGACAGGTTGTTACCATTACGTGGGACCCCCAGCCCCGCGCGTCTGTTAGATGGAGTTCTCCGGGCGGCAGGCGTGCTCAAGTCACAGGCTTGGAGCAGAAGGGGAAAACGGTGGGGGATAGCGGCGTGGCATCATTTGTAGAGCTCTCTTAGTCACGAGCCAGTGGAGATTCAGCCAGACTTGTCTTATGTAGAGCGACAGTAGCTATCCTTGATAAGAAGGTTCAGCACCTCAGGAACAAGGCTATTGCATCCGTGAAGGTGTTATGGAGGAATTTCTCGGGAGGAGGGTACATGGGAGCTTGAGGACTCCAAAAATGTAGAATTATCATGTTTAGGTTTTTCCTTTAGTTGATTAACTAATCCATGATATATATAATAGTTTTGTTATGAAAAATGCAATTAACCATGTGATGTATGTATGCCTAGTGTGAATGGAAGTTACTTGCTGAGTCTTTGGACTCACTCTTGGTTGGCATACAGGTGCAGGTGTCTCTACCTCTTCGAGGAGATTGTTAGGAGTGACTCGGAGCGGGAGTAGGAGATTACTTGTGGAGCTAGTGACGTTGTATTCCTTTCATAGTATGTAATAAAGGGAGATTTGTATTACATTTAAGTTATGTAATTCCTTTTATTTGCAAGAGGAGGATAATGTAATTTTTTAAATTTCCCAGCTATGAAATAGATAGTTCCTTTTGTACTATATAAAATGTATAAATGTGGATGATGGAATAGAGATTTATTTCTAGTTCTTTCTATTCTGCTGTTATGTGTTTTATTTGCAAGAGGAGGATAATGTAATTTTTTAAATTTGCCAGCTATGAAATAGATAGTTCCTTTTGTACTATATAAAATGTGTATAAATGTGGATGATGGAATAAGAGATTTATTTCCAGTTCTTTCTATTCTGCTGTTATGTGTTATATTTGTGTGCGCTTCAGTCTATTGTACATGTGTTGGGTACATGTCCCACTGTAGCGATGCTCTCTATATCGATGTGGGATGGTATATCTGTACTGGTATAAGGAGGGTCGTTACAGAGATTGGTATCAGAGCTACAGGCTGAAATTGTACATAAATATGCATATACCATCATCTTGATTATTTGCTAAGTTTGTATAGATTGTCCACATATTTAAGAATATGGTTAGGAAATTTGATAGCTTAGTCCTTAATTAAGATTGGATCTTTTGCAGCTATGGCTTCACGTGGTAGGCGTGGTAGTGTCCCTGCTCGTAAGGGTGAGTAGAGGAGAGAAGAGAGAGTTGAGCCTAGGCATGAGGATCAGGGTGAACAGCAGGCCCCAGCACCTCAGGGTCTTGTGCTTCCTCCACCGCCACCAGTAGACTATGGAGTGTTCATGTAGGGTCTAGTGCAGGCCATGCAGACGCAGACCCACACCCAGGTCGCACTCCAGGCTCAGCTGGAGGCTCAGCAGGCTCAGGTTAGAACGATAGACAGAGTAGTCTGTTTTACTTGATGATATGTTTATTATGTTGCTATGCTATATGTGTTGCTTATGATGTTTGTTGTAGCAGGCTCAGGTGCCAGTTCCCCAGGCTCAGGACCATGGTGGACCCTCCATCATGGAACGGTTCAAGAGGAAGTCGCCATCCTCTTTTAAGGGGGAGAGCGATCCACTGTTAGCTAAGAGCTGGTTAAGGGAGATCGAGAAGATCATCCGAGCTATTAGGTGCGCCGACGATGACAGGGTCACTTTAGCCACCTACATGCTACAGGTATGTGTTGTTTAATTATGCGTTAGTTTCTCTAGTTTAGAGCTTTTGGGTTGGTCCTATGGATGGTTTTGGCAGGAGCGAGCCGACGTATGGTGGTCCTCGTACTTCGTACTCAATTCGAGGGTTGTGCAGCAGTGGGGTTTTGGGACGAGTTCGTGAGGCTCTTCCGAACCAAGTTTGTTACGGAGCACATCCAGGACAAGATGAAGTAGGAGTTCCTCTCTTTGACTCAGAGCTCTATGACCGTACTGGAGTACGAGGCTAGGTTTGCCGAGCTATCCAAATATGCACCCCATATTGTGATTGGTCAGCACAGGAAGGCGTAGAAGTTCGTGATGGGTCTTAGGCCATCACTGAGGACAAGGTTGGTTGCTTTTGACCATCGTACTCTCGATGAGGCTCTTAGCGCGGCTTTCCGACAGGAAGGAGAGATGGAGCAGTATTTGGAGGAGAAGAAGGCTTCTCAGAAGAGGCCTGCAGCTCCGTTCCAGAGGCAGGAGAAGAAGAAGATGGCGCATAAGTCACCGCAGCATCCCGTGGCATCGGGAAGTCGTCAGGTATCTTCTCAGTAATCCCCAGTGGCAAGAATGAGTGTCCTCATTGTGGGAGGGCACATGGTGGTACGGAATGTTGGAAGTTGGTGGGGAAGTGTTTGAAGTACGGAAGCAGCGAGCATAGGATCAAGGATTTCCCCAGGATTCAGCAGGGAGCTCAGCGTGGAGCGGCACCAGCCCCAGTCGCAGCAACAGCGCCATCGACAGGATGACTAGGGAGACCTCGAGCCCCAGCTCGAGTGTTTGCGTTAGCTCGTGAGGATGCCGAGCAGGTGGAACATGTTACTGAAGGTATGGTTTTGTTCTTAGGTGTGCATGCTCGGGTTTTGTTTGATACGGGTGCTACTCACTCATTCATTTCTGAGCATTTTGCTAGGAAGTTAGCCTTAGACTCAGGGTTAGAGTCTGAGGATTTAGAAGTCCCTTTGTCTGTGCACACACCTGCAAGTACGGTATCGACTAGGAAGTGTATTCCTTCTTTACCGGTGTGCATTGAAGATAGAGTTTTAGAAGGGTGTTTGTTCTTGCTTAAGATGAAGGACTACGATGCTATCTTGGTCTGGACTGGCTAGAGGAGCACTATGAGCTAGTGGATTGTCGTGGGAAGAAGATTGTTTTTCGCATTCTGGTGAGGATGAATTTTATCATCCTTTGCAAAGGAATAGCGGGGAAGTTTGTCATCTCTACCATGAGGGCAATGATAATGGTGAGCAAGGGTTGTGTTGCTTTTCGTGCCAGCGTGGTATTAGTACCCAAGGCTGATGAGTCACTTACTCTTGCGGAGATTGATGTAGTGCGGGAGTTTCAAGATATTTTCCTGATGATTATCTGGATTGCCGCCGGCTAGAGAGATAGAGTTTTCTCTAGAGTTGCTTCCAGGCACCTCTCCTATCTCGAAGGCACCTTATCGGATGGCACCTGCGAAATTAGCTGAGCTAAGGAAGCAGTTACAGGATCTGTTAGATAAGGGATTTATACTCCCTAGCGTTTCCCCTTGGGGCGCACCTGTCTTATTCATGAAGAAGAAGGATGGGTCACTTAGGTTATGCATCAATTATACAAAGGTAAACCAAGTGACGGTGAAGAACATGTATCCCTTACCTCGGATTGATGATTTGTTTGACCAGTTGCAAAATGCATCAGTCTTTTCTATGATTGATTTGCGATCTGGTTATCATCAGTTGAGGATTAGGAGTGAGGATGTGTCCAAGACGACTTTTAGAACCCGTTATGGACATTATGAGTTTTTGGTCCTCCTTTTGGTCTGACCAACGCCCCTGCAGCGTCATGGATCTCATGAACAGGGTGTTTAGACCTTTCTAGATAGTTTCGTTGTAGTTTTCATTGATGATGTGTTGGTCTATTCTCCGGATGAGGCCACACACCGTCAGCATTTGAGGGTAGTGTTGGAAGTTCTCCGTAAGCACAAGTTGTATGCAAAGTTCAGCAAGTGTGATTTTTGGTTGCGCGAGGTTCATTTCCTTGGGCATGTTACTTCCAGTGCCGGTGTAGCAGTTGATCCAGCGAAGGTCCAGGCTGTTATGGATTGGGAGATTCCCAAGTCTCCTTCGGAGATTCAGAGTTTTCTTGGTTTGGGGGGTTATTATCGGCGATTTATTGATGAATTTTCATCCATCGCCGCCCCATTGACTCAGCTAACCATAAAGGGAGTGAAGTTTGTCTGGTCCGATGAATGTGAGAGTAGTTTCAATTATTGAAGACTAAGCTCACTTCGGCTCCTGCATTAGTTTTGCCAAGCGGTGTAGAGGGTTTTGCTATCTACACGGATGCATCTCAGATTGGCCTTGGCTGTGTATTGATGCAGCAAGGAAGGGTAGTAGCATATGCTTCTCGTCAATTGAAGGAGCATGAGCGTAACTATCCGACTCATGATTTGGAGCTTGCGGCAGTGGTGCATGCACTGACGATCTGGAGACACTATCTTTATGGTGTCAGATTTGAGGTGTTCACTGACCACAAGAGTCTAAAGTATCTTTTTCCCAAAAGGAATTAAACCTGAGGCAGAGAAGATGGATTGAGTTCTGAAGGACTATGACTTCGACCACCAGTATCATCTTCGAAAGGAGAATTGTTGTAGCGGATGCCCTTAGTAGGAAGAGGTCATCGCTCCCATGATTGGAAGATGTTGGAGGATGCAGCGTGTGCGATGACTGAGTTAGAGCCATCTTTGTGTCAGGCTTTAGTAGCTCATTGTCCTTTAGGTCTTCGGTGTTGGATGAGGTGATCGAGCAACCAAAAAGCCGACCCTAGACTCCAAGAGCTAGTGGGTAGAGACTGGGAATATGTTAGAAAAGAATTAACACTCCTACCATTGACTCTTATAATGTATCTAGAGACTAATTGGTTTCCATCCTTTTCTCAGGAACCCTCATAACACTCTCACTCAACTGCAATGGCTCGCAACCAGTGGCAAGCTATGCAAGACACTGTGGCTGGACTTACTCAGGCCCTACAAAATGTAGTTCAGGCTGGAAATCAGGCTGCAGCTGCAAGGAATGGCGCCGGTGATCTGCACCGGAATTTTAGGAGTTTAAACCCTCCTCGTTCTCTGGATCCCCTGACCCAGATGAAGCAGAAAAATTGGCAAGAGGAGATAGAAAGGATTTCCAAGTGATGCAATGCACTAATAGGGAAAAAGTGGTACTGGCCACTTTCTAATTTACTAAAGATGCTCGAGCATGGTGGAAGGCCACCTCGGCCCCCCTGCCAAATGTAGCTGAACTAGAGTGGGCCGGATTCCTGGAGATATTTCGGGGAAGGTATTTCTCTGAGAGAGTCAAGGAGAAGAAGGCAGCAGAGTTTGCCACACTAAAACAGAAAGGGATGTTCGGGCTGAGTACGAGGCTCAGTTCGTGCGCGTGTTGTGGTATGCCCCACACTTGGGGGGGAACTGAAAGACGTTAAGGCAAATCGGTTCATGGATTGGCTCAGGCCCATGTTCATTGAAAGGCTGGGACCACACAACATTCAAACTTACACTGAGATGGTTCAAAAATCTCAGCTGGTAGAAGACACCATGGCCAAAAGTAGAGGGCATGAGGGGCAAGGACAACTCCAAGCCGGTTTTCGTCAAGAAGGGAGCCTCCTAATATTGCTCCAACTTTTCGTAACAACAACGTCAACAACACAACAAGAGGCCGAATGCCGGAAGAGATTTGCTGGAGACAAGAGAGTCAAAGTGGAAGGTAGGCAGTTGGCTGAAAACTGCAAATTCTGTGATAAACCGGGGCACCCAGCGAAGAATGCTTGAAGAAGCTCGGGGCGTGCTTGAAATGCGGAGGTCGTGAACCACCGTATTCCGGACTGTCCTATGCTAAAGGACCAGCCAAGTAGAGCTCAGAATGTACCACGGCGTCAGGGACTCCTTAATGCTGTCATAGAAGCCGACCTACCCGGAAGGGGGTATGGTGGAAGGTACCATTTCCATACACTCGCAACCTGCATTTGTGCTTATGATACTAGAGCTGCATATTCATTTATTTCTACCACAGTTGCTGCAACTCTACCTGTCAAACATTACCCTTGGAATCTAGATCACGGTAGCCTCTCCAACTAGGCTCAGAATCTGAATTCACTCACTACTTGCCGAAATTGAAACTATAATGTGAGGACACAATCTCCTGCCGACCTATCTGTTTAGACGTAAGGGTTATGATGCCATTTTGGTTGTCGATTGGCTAATTGAATATGATGCCGATGTAAACTGTTGCCATAGCGGGTCACTTTTAAAAGACCAAACCTTCCAACTCTATCACTACTTGGAAACCGTTATCACAAACACCCTATCTTGATATCCTCCTTAAGGCTTCTAAGCTGATCAACCAGGGTTGTGATGCTTTCCTAGTTCCGTTTTGGCAACTGAAAAGAAGAACCGACCCTAGAGGACATTCCAATAGCTAGGGACTATCCTAATGTATTTCCAGAGGAATTACCTGGTATACCACCTGAGCGGGAGGTAAACTCACTATTGAGTTACTCCCTGGGGCAGCCCCTATTTCAAAGGCTCTGTATCGCATGTCCCCTATTGAATTGCAGGAGTTGAAAAAGACAGATCCAAGAATGCTAGATCAGGGTTTTATATCAGGCCTAGCACATCCCCGTGGGGAGCGCCAGTGCTATTTGTCAGAAAGAAGGACAGGACAATGAGGCTATGCATTCTTAACCGTCAGTTAAACCAGTTGACAATAAAGAATAAGTACCCAGACCCTGCATCGACGAACTGTTTGACCAGATCTCTATGCACAATATTTCTCTAAGATAGATCTAAGATCAGGCACCATCAACTAACAATAAAGGAGGAGGATATTCACAAGTCTGCGTTCCGGAGTAGATATGGTCACTATGAGTTCGTGGTCCATGTCGTTTGGTTTAACAAATGCCCCAGCGGCTTTCATGCAACTTATGAACAATATTATAGGCCATACTGGACCAGTTTATAGTGTGTTTATTGATGACATCCTTATTTACTCCAATCTAAGAAGAACATGAGGAACACTTGAAGGTTTCTCGCAAGTGCTCAGAAATAATCAACTCTATGCTAAACATAGTAGTGTGAATTCTAGATGGAGGAAGTGTCTTTCCTTGGTCACATCATATCCAAAGAGGGAATCTCTGTGGATCCATCTAAGATGGAGGCAGTAAAGAACTGGGAAAGTCGACAACTGTGTCGGAGATTAGGAGCTTCTGGGGTTAGCTGGTTATTATCATCGCTTCAAAAGATTTCTCAAAGATAGGTGTACCATTGACCAGGCTTACCAGGAAGGAGAATCATTCGCATGGACTGATGAATGTGAAGAAAGTTTCAGGGCATTGAAAGCACCTTACCTCAGCACCCGTACTGACCCTGCCTTTGCTAGGGGTAGTTTTGAAGTATACCCGATGCATCCGAGATCGGCCTTGGCTGTGTGCTGATGCAAAATGGGAAAGTTATATGCTACGCGTCCAGACAATTGAAGAAGCACAAGGACAATTATCCTGTACATGATCTGGAGCTAGCTGCTGTAGTCTTCGCCTTGAAGATATGGCATCATTACTATATGGTGAGAAATTCATTGTGTTTTCTTCTGACCATAAAAGCTTGAAGTATCTGTTTTCCCCTCACAGGACTTGAATATGAGACAGCGGAGGTGGTTGAGTATCTCAAAGACTTCGACTTTCACGATCCAATATCATCCAGGAAAGCAATGTGTGGTGATGCTCTAAGTAGAAAACCAATGATCACATTGTCAAGTTTAATGGTGACGAATGGAAGCTATTAGAATTGTGACGCCCTCATTATACCGGTCGGGGTTATACCAACCCACGTCGGTATAGCGAAGTCCTCATAGTGGGACATTTACCCCAAACCATACAAACAGCTGAAATACACGCGAATATACAACAAAGTAGCGGAAGTAAAAGACAACTGTCTTCATTATTCATCATCCACATTAAACATACATGAAATTCGCAATTAGTATTAAGAGCTAAAAGTTCACATAATTTAAATTAACTGGAATTTAAATACATAATGTCCACACTTATCATTCTTTTCATGATAACTCTAATACAACGTTCAAATTACATACTATGAAACGCACAAGTCACAAAGAACTCCAAAACTAATCTCCACGCTCGGAGTCCGTCTCCACTATCTCCTCCAACGGTGCCACGTCACCAACTACACCTGTACGCCGAAGCAAGGTGAGTCTAAAACTCAGCAAGCACACTACTCATAACATACACTATAAGTCTAGCGGTTTCTACATGCACATTCCCAATTTTCAACACATGGCATGCTAGTCATTTGAAAGTTTCAACCTATCATGAAGGTTTTACAAATTAATACATGGATCATGCTTTCAGATTTCTAGGAATAAAACTTACCTATCACATGCTCTCTACTCAATTTCCTCGTGAAATTTTGCCTTAAAGAACCAAGACAGAGAGCTACCAACATGAACACTGTGCATATATGAAAGGAAAACACACTAGCATGGGTTTTACATGTTCTTAAGCACATACATGGACATTTTCTCAGGCTTTAAGTTGCTGGTTTCACATGTTTAATGGTTGTAAACCTACACATGAGAGCTACAATGTTGTTAAAACATACCATGTGAACAACCAATCATACCATTTTGTACACGTGCTCATCAATTACCCCTAACATGGATTCTAGACATTTTTGCACATATTAACATGATGATAACAACATGAAATTACTGATTTCACATGGTTTCAGATTTTGTCTCACATGGATCTCAATGTCATATTCTCACATTTAGTTTCACATTTTCTTACACAAGTTTCCAATTCACATGGTTGCATTTACACATACACATTTCACATTGTTCACTTACACATTAACACATGAACACATACACATTACACATTCACTTTAGGTGTCGTGACACATAGCCCAAACCACCAAAGAAGACATATACACATCACATTACACATAGACGCCATCTAGGCATTACAATGGCGACTCTTGGACTGCGCAGACCGGGAGAACAAGTCTCCACCCTAACCAGTGGTACTTGTCCACCTCAGGATTCCCCCTAATGCCCTTAGGTCACTTACACATTGAACTTTCTCAGGGGACTTTTCCCTGATATAGTTCACTGCCCTCTGTGGAAGCAATGTCACACTTGGCACAATTTAACATTTACACATTTTACCGATTTACACATGGTTTTACACATATCACTTTTCATCTCATTCACTTTCTCACTCACATGCTATCTCTTTTTCCTGACATGACACTACAGATTTCAGGAGTTTAACACACAGTAAAATTACCAATCAGGTTGGATTTAACGATATCTAATCACTTACGATGGCATGCATAAGTTTTTACATTTCTCATGGAAAGTTCATAACTCCTTATATACTGGTCCAAATGACCTGGAAATTTAACCACATGCTATTTTCAGGTTCAGATCATACATTCAATTTTTCAGATTTTTCCGAGCTAAATAGAATTTACAAGAAATCAAATACCTATTTAGCATGCTATTCATAATTTAAGTTGACATGGAGCTTAACACCATCACACATTTTTGCCACTTACTGTCTGAATAGAGACTACTGTTATATGCATGATCTGAAAATACAGAATTATCCTAAATCATACAACCATAGATTTATCACACCATTTTGTTCTTACATGCCTTTTTATTTATTGAACCGAAATTAATAGCAACTTATGCAAGCATGGATAATTTATCAAAATTTTGGGTACACATATACATTCATGATCTGACAACACCTAGGACACTCAGACTAGTCCTAATCATAAAACATGGATTGGCAAGATCACTAACAACTCATGCTTGAATTTCATGGGATAAAAATTCTAGCATCACCAACACCACATCATGACTCATCCACATACCACATCACTATATGCATAGTACATAAGAGTTACATATATCCTCATCGTGAAACATATCAAAAATATCTACATAGAAGGCAGAACAGGCTTGCTGTTCTGCTCAGATGAACTTGGCGGCGGTCTCATGGCTATTCAAAAGTGGACGGCCAATCGCCGGCGCACACCTGAGCTTGGCGTCAAGGCATTGACGCCAATTCCTGTCTGTGCAAACACAGACCGAGCTCAATAAAGGGGGGAAAGGGGGGACCAAGACACGAGGAAAATGTATAAAAAATGATAACCCCATCCTAGACACATACATGAACATCTGGGTTAGGGTACTTGCCTTTTAGAAGTTACTCCTAAGGATCAAAAGTGCTGGTGAAGCCCTCCTTGGGCAGTCCCAAGAAGGTGCAGAACGTCCTCCAAGATCTCCTTCCTCCGGGCTCCTGGATGATCTCCACAGCAAGGAAACGTCGGGGAGGTCTTCTCCTTCAGTCCAGCTAGCTTCTTGTCGAGGAAGATGGCCGGATCCAGCTTCAAAGGGTCAGATCTTTGGGTGCAAAGTGGGGGTTTCTCACAGCTTCCTCTAGGGTTTTTCTCCTCTTGTTTCTCTCTGCAAAGGGTGAAGAGAGGGTTGGGGAAGGCAGATCCGGGTTCAACAATGGGAGAGGCCTCTCTCCCACTCACAAGGTGACAAGATGGCTCTCAGAGCCGTTGGGGACAGCTCCCCAATGGTGAGTCCCTTGTTTCCAGAATTTCGGCTCTGCAATGCATGCAGGTCAGAGAAATAGGCGTCCACATCGTTAGACGCCAGGATTAGTGTTGGCGTCCATGGGTGGACGCTGACACCACCTCAACGGCTAGGGGTTGACGCCAATCTGGCCTTCGGCCAGAAACTCTAAAACTGCAGAAAACCTGCATACCATGCATATATACATGCAATATGTATATGGTAGTGTATCCATACTATCACCATTCAATACATGCATTATTTACATCTATATAAACACATGCACACGTAATTGTACTAATTAATACGTACGTTAATATGTATATACATACACAAGCACAAATATACACAACAATACAAATAATGTGACGGAAATTCGAGGGCCTTACACCCTCTCCCCCTTAAGAAACTTCGTCCTCGAAGTTAGAACGACACTACTCAAACAAAAGGGGATACTTCTTCTTCATCGCATCCTCAAGCTCCCAAGTAGCCTCCTCTCGTGAGAAGTTCCGCCATAGAACTTTCACCGACGCAATACTCTTGTTCCGGAGATGCTGAACCTTCCGGTCAAGAATGGCTACTGGTTGCTCGACATACGAAAGATCTGGCTGGATCTCCACTGGCTCATGACTAATCACATGAGACGGATCTCGGACATACTTCCTGAGCATAGATACGTGGAATACAGGGTGAACGCTAGCCAAAGTTGGGGTAATGCTAGCTCATATGCCACACTGCCCAAACGTCTGAGAATCTCATATGGGCCAATGAATCTAGGGCTTAGCTTGCTATGCCTGCCAAATCTACGACACCACGAGTAGGCGATATCTTCAAGAAGACATGATCGCCAACCTCGAACTCCAAATCCTTTCTCCTGTTGTCGGCATAACTCTTCTGCCTATCCTGTGCCGCAACAAGCCTCTTCCGATAAGCTGAATCTTATCCGAAGTTTCCTGAACTAACTCTGGTCCGATCAGCTGCCTATCACCAGTCTCCTCCCAACATAACGGAGATCTGCAGGGCCTACCATACAACGCCTCGAATGGAGCCATACCAATACTCGCATGAAAGCTGTTGTTGTATGCGAACTCCACAAGAGGTAAATGACGCTCCCAATCATCCTTCCAATCCAAACACACGCTCTCAACATATCCTCGAGCGTCTGGACTAGTCCTCTCGGACTGTCCATCGGTCTGGGGATGAAACGCCGAACTGAGCTTCAGCTCCGAACCTAACGCATCCTGAAGACCCTTCCACACCTCGAAGTAAATCTCGGATCTCGATCCGAAATAATCGACTTCGGCACACCATGCAATCTAATGATACCACTAACATACAATCTAGCTAAACTCTCTACTGACTGCTTCTTCATAGGCAAGAAATGAGCAGTCTTCGAGAATCTATCTACAACTACCAAATCGAGTCATTGCCCCTTCTAGATCGAGGCAAACCCGAACGAAATCCATAGTGACAGCTTCCCACTTCCATACTGGGATATCCATCCTCTGCATAAGGCCGGATGGTCGCTGTCGCTCGGCCTTCACTTGCTGACATACTAGACATCTAGACACATAATCCGCAACATCTTCTTTCTTCATGCCGGACCACCAAATGATCTCTTCAGGTCTTGATACATCTTAGTGTTACCCGGATGAATAGAGAATCGCGATCTATGAGCCTCCGCTAACACATGCTCACGACATCTACCAAATCAGGGACACAAACACGGTGCTGAAATCTAATCACACCGTCCTCATCACGAGCAATGCCCGCCTTGCCCACTAACTCTAACAATCTAGGGTCGCTCCTACTGTCCATCACCTCATCCAAACAGAGGATCTAAGGGATAGCTGAGCTACAAAAGCCTGACACACGCGATGGCTCTAACTCGTCATAGAGTACGCCGCATCCTCCAACATCTTCCAATCCTGCTGGAGCGAAGACCTCTTTCTACTAAGAGCATCCGCTACGACATTCGCCTTTCCAGGGTGGTACTGAAGGTCGAAGTCATAGTCCTTCAAGAACTCAATCCATCTCCTCTGCCTCAGGTTTAATTCCTTTTGGGAGAAAAGATACTTCAAGCTCTTGTGGTCGGTAAACACCTCAAATCTGACACCATAAGATAGTGCCTCCAGATCTTTAGTGCATGAACCACTGCTGCGAGCTCCAAGTCATGAGTCGGATAGTTCCTCTCATGCTCCTTTAACTGACGAGAAGCATAAGCCACTACCCTGTCTTGCTGCATGAGCACACAGCCTAAACCAATTGAGACGCATCCGTATAAATGGCAAAGCCCTCTAGACCACTAGGCAATACCAATACCGGAGCAGAAGTAAGCTTAGCCTTCAATAGCTGGAAGCTACGCTCACATGCCTCAGACCATACAACTTCTCACCCTTCCTGGTCAGCTTTGTCAAGGGGCGGCGATGGATGAGAAACCCTCAATGAATCGCCGATAGTAACCAGCTAACCCAATAAAACTACGAATCTCCGAAGGGGTCCTGGAATCTCCCAATCCATAACTGCTGGACCTTCGCTGGATCAACTGCAACACCAGCGCCGGAGATAAATGCCCGAGGAAATGAACCTCGCGCAACCAAAAATCGCACTTGCTGAATTTTGCATACAGCTTGTGCTCACGAAGAACCTCTAACACTAACCTCAAATGCTGACGGTGGGTGGCCTCATCCGGAGAGTAGACCAACACATCGTCAATAAACACTACGACAAAGCTATCTAAGTAAGGCCTAAACACCCGTTCATGAGATCCATGAACGCTGCAGGGGCATTGGTCAATCCGAAAGGAGGACCAAGAACTCATAATGTCCATAACGGGTTCTAAATGCCGTCTTGGACACATCCTCACTCCGAATCCTCAACTGATGATAACCAGATCGCAAGTCAATCTTAGAAAAGATTGATGCCTCTCGCAACTGGTCAAACAATCATCAATGCGAGGTAAGGGATACCTGTTCTTCACAGTCACTTGGTTCAACTTCCTATAGTCAATGCACAACCTAAGTGACCCGTCTTTCTTCTTGACGAATAATACAGGTGCGCCCCAAGGGGAAACACTAGGGCAATAAATCCCTTATCAAGCAACTCTTGCAACTGCCTCCTCAACTCGGCTAACTCCGCAGGTGCCATCCGATATGGCCTTCGAGATAGGAGAGGTGCCCGGAAGCAACTCTATGGTAAACTCTATCTCTCTATCCGGTGGCAATCCAGACAAGTCATCAGGAAAGACATCTGGAAAATCCTGCACTACCTCATCTCCGCAAGAGTAGGTGACTCATCAGCTCTGGTACTAACACCACGCTGGCAAGAAAAGCGTCACAACCCTTGTTTACCATGCGCATCGCCTTCATGGAGAGATGACCATAACCTTCCAGCCAAGTTCCTTGGCAAGGGATGAGAGAACTCGTCCTCACCAGGAATGCGGAAAACAATCCTCTTCCGACGACAATCCACTAACGCATAGTGCTCCTCTAGCCAATCCAGACCAAGAATAGCATCATAGTCCTTCATCTTTAGCAAGAAGAAACACCCATCTAGGATTCTATCCTCAATGCACACAGGTAACGACGGAATGCACTTCCTAGTCGATACCGTACCCGCAGGGGTGTGCACAGACAAAGGAGACCTCTAAATCCTCAGACTCTATGCCTGACTCTAGGGCTAACTGCCTAGCGAACCACTCGGAAATGAACGAGTGAGTAGCACCCGTATCAAACAAAACCCGAGCGTGCACACCTAAAAGCAAAACCGTACCTTCGGTGACATGCTCCGCCTGCTCGGCGTCCTCACGAGCTAAAGCAAACACTCGAGCTGGGGCTCGAGGCCTTCCTGGTCTTCCTGTAGCTGGCGCGGCTGCCGCTACTACTGGGGCTGGCGCTCCACGCTGAGCTCCCTGCTTGAAGTCTTGGGCAATCCTTGATCTTGTGGTCGCGCTCTCCGCACTTCAAGCATCTACCCGCTACCAACCAACACTCGGAACCACCCATGTGTCTTCCCGCAGTGGGACACTCTTTCTTCACACCAGGGGAACGTACAGAAGGTACCTGAGAGTTGCTGACTGTCACGGATCGCTGCGGTGTCTGGTACACCTTTTCTTCTTATCCTGCCGCTGGAATGTCGCTGCCGGCCTCTTCTGCGAAGCCTTCTTTTCCTCCAGATATTGCTCCATTTCTCCCTCCTGCCTGCAGCAGCACTGAGGGCCTCGTCCAGCGTGCGGTGGTCAAACGCCACAAGTCTCGTCCGCAGTGATGGCTTGAGTCCCATCACGAATTTCTTCGTCTTCCTGCGCTCATCCTCTACGATATGCGGTGCATACTTAGAAAGTTCAGAAAACCTTGCCTCGTATTCCAGCACGGTCATGGAGCCTTGCGTCAGGGAGAGGAATTCATGCTCCATCTTGTCCTGGATATGCTCTGGGATGAACTTGGCTCGACGAAAGAGCCTCACGAACGCGTCCCACGCCACGTCAACTGCTCCGTCCTCAAAGCGTGTACAGTAGGGAGGACCACCATACATCCGCTCTCTCTCTGCAATACACCTTCATAAGCACCAACTAACAAATTCTAACTTAAGCAGAACATACAAACATACAATTAAAAGCCTACCTGTAGCATGTAGGTGGCTAATGTCACCTTATCCTCATCAGGGCACCTGATGGCTCGGAAGATTTTCTCTGTCTCCCTTAACCAACTTTCTGCCATTAATGGATCACTCTCCTCCCCCTTAAAAGAGGGTGGGGTCATCCTCTTGAATCGCTCCATGATGGGAGGTCCACCATGGTCCTGAGCTGGTGCCTGAGCCTTCTACATTAAACACATTAGGCAATACACAATAACACAATATCATGCAATTTAAATAGCAAACTACTAGTTGTTTCATTATTCTACCTGGGCCTCCAACTGTGCCTGGAGTGCTGCCTGGGTATGAGCCTGCGTCTGCATGGCTTGCACCAGACCTTGCATGAATACTCCGTAATCCACAGGCGGCGATGGGGGAAGTACAGGGCCTTGGGTGCTGGGCCTGTTGCTCCGCCCCGCTCATCACGTCTCGGCTCGTCCTCACGGGCTGACGCTCCGCCACGCCTACCTCTCGAAGCCATGGCTGTAATAAAATTTCAGCCACCATTAGAGCTAGGTTACTAAGTTTTCTAACCATTTTCTTATCTATCTTTCACTTCTTATTAGTGTCTTCTACACATGTGGACATACTTAGCATGCAATGAGATGATGACTTAGGTATATTCATGTGCAATCTCAACCGGTCGCTCTGATACCAATCTCTGTGACGGCCCTCATTATACCGGTACGGTTATACCAACCCACGTCGGTATAGCGAGAGTCCTCACAGTGGGACATTTACCCAAACGATACAAAAGCTGAGATACACGCGAATATACAACAGAGTAGCGGAAGTAAAAGACAACTATCTTCATTTATTCATCATCCACATTAAACATACATGAAATTCGCAATTAGCATTAAGAACTAAAAGTTCACAAATTTAAATTACTGGAATTTAAAACATAATGTCCACACTTATACATTCTTTCATGATAACTCTAATACAACTTCAAATTACATACTATGAAACGCACAAGTCACAAAGAACTCCAAAGACTAATCTCCGCGCTCGGAGTCCGTCTCCACTGTCTCCTCAACGGTGCCACGTCACCAACTACCCTGTACGCCGAAGCAAGGAGTGAGTCTAAAGACTCAGCAAGCAACACTACTCATAACATACACGTATAATCATAGCGTTTCTACATGCACATTCCCAATTTTCAACACATGGCATGCTAGTCATTTGAAGTTTCACCTATCATGAAGGTTTTACAAATTAATACATGGATCATGCTTTCAGATTTCGGAAAAAACTTACCTATCACATGCTCTCTATCAATTTCCTCGTGAAATTTTGCCTTTAAGACCCAAGACATGAGAGCTACCAACATGAACACTGGCATATATGAAAGGAAAACACACTAGCATGGTTTTACATGTTCTTAAGCACATACTGGTCAAATGACTGGAAATTTCACCACAAAAATGGTGGGGGGGCTATTTTCAGGTTCAAGATGCATACATTCAATTTTTCAGATTTTTCCGACTAAATAGAATTTACAAGAATCAAATACCTATTTAGCATGCTATTCATAATTTAAGTTGACATGGAGCTTAACACCATCACACATTTTGGCCACTTACTGTCTGAACAGAGACTACTGTTATATGCATGATCTGAAAATACAGAATTATCCTAATCATACAACCATAGATTTATCACAACTTTCTTTCTTACATGCCTTTTTATTTTGAACCGAAATTAATAGCAACTTATGCAAGCATGGATAATTTTATCAAAATTTGGGGTACACATATACATTCATGATCTGACAAAACCTAGGCACTCAGACTAGTCCTAATCATAAAACATGGATTGGCAAGATCACTAACAACTCATACTTGAAATTTCATGGATAAAAAATCTCTAGCATTCACCACACACACATCATGACTCATCCACATACCACATTCACTAGTATGCATAGTACATAAAAAGATTACATTATATCCTCATCGTGAAACATACAAAAATATCTACATAGAAGGGCAGAACAGCTTGTTGTTCTGCTAAGATGAACTTGGCGGCGGTCTCTGGCCGTTCCAAAAGTAGACGGCCAGATCGCTGTATGCACACCTGGAGCTTGGCGTCAAGGCATTGACGCCAAGTTCCTGTCTGTGCAGAAACACAGACCGAGCTCAATAAAAGGGTGAAAGGGGGATCCAGGACATGAGGAAAATGTATAAAATTGATAACCCATCCTAGACACATACATGAACACTATGGGTAGGGTACTTGCCTTTTAGAGTTACTCCTAAGAGATCAAAAGTGCTGGTGAAGCCCTCCTTGGGTAGTCCCAAGAAGGTGCAGAACGTCCTCCAAGATCTCCTTCCTCCGGGCTCCTGGGTGATCTCCACAGCAAGAACGTCGGGGAGGTCTTCTCCTTCAGTCCAGCTAGCTTCTTGTCGAGGAAGATGCCGGATCCAGCTTCAAAGTGTCAGATCTTTGGGTGCAAAGTGTGGGTTTTCTCATAGCTTCCTCTAGGTTTTCCTCCTCTTTTTCTCTCTTGCAAAGGGTGAAGTGAGGGTTGGGGAAGGCAGATCCGGGTTCAACATATGGAGAGGCCTCTCTCCCACTCACAAGGTGACAAGATGGCTCTCAGAGCCGTTGGGGACAGCTCCCCAATGGGTGAGCTCCCTTGTTTCTGGAATTTCGGGCTCTGCAACGCATGCAGGTCAGAGAAATCGGCGTCCACAATCGTTAGACGCCAGGATTAGTGTTGGCTCCATGGGTGGACGCTGACACCACCTCAACGCTAGGGGTTGACGCCAATCTGCCTTCGGCCAAACTCTAAAACATGCAGAAAACCATGCATACCATGCATATATACATGCAATATGTATATGGTACTGTATCCATACTATCACCATTCAATACATGCATTATTTACATCTAATATAAACACATGCACACGTAATTGTACTAATTAATATGTACGTAAATATGTATATACATACACAAGCACAATATACACATACAAATACAAATAATGCGACGGAAATTCGAGGGCCTTACAAGAAGACTTCGCCAAGTTAAATATTGATTTTGTCATCAAAGAGAAGGGTTGCTTTGTTGCTAGTGTTAGAGCACAACCAACACTATTGGAGGACATCACAACACTCCAAGACAATGACCCGGTACTTGTAGAGATTAAGGCTAATCTAGACCAGAGGCCAGATTTCTCATTAACTGAAGATGGAAGGCTATTGTTCCAGGACCGAGTCTATGTACCCGACCATGCTGAGACAAAGAAAGTGATTATGGATGAGGCTTACAAGACCAGATATACTATTCATCCTGGAACTACCAAAATGTATCAAGATTTGAGAAGAAGCTTCTGGTGGCCTAATATGAAGAAGAGAGGTGGCGGAATATGTCACCCGATGCTTAACATGTCAAAAGGTCAAGGCGGAACACTTGCAACCCGCAGGTAAACTCAAACCCTAGAAATCCCAGCATGGAAATGGGAAGGTATAGGGATGGACTTTATTTTCGGACTACCTAAATCTAGAGGTGGATTCGATGGTATCTGGGTTATTGTCGACCGCTTAACTAAGTCGGCTCACTTCTTGCCAGTGAAGAATAGTGGTCAGTAGATGTTCTGGCTGCATTGTATGTGAAGGAAATAGTCAGGTTACATGGAGTACCGATGTCTATCGTGTCTGATAGAGACCCTAGGTTTACATCCCACTTTTTGGAAAGGACTGCACTACTCCTTGGGATCTAAACTAAACTTTAGCATGGCTTTCCATCCACAGACAGATGGTCAGATGAAAGAACCAACCAGGTGATTGAAGATATGCTTAGAGCATGTGTCCTAGATTTTGGAGGTAGTTGGCACGAACACTTACCTCTTGTGGAGTTCGCTTAAATAATAGCTATCAAGGTAGCATTCAAATGGCACCATTTGAAGCACTCTATGGCAGGAGTTGTCGATCTCCATATGCTGGTATGAAGTTGGCGAAAAACAAATGTTAGGACCAGAGATGATAAGGGAAACCACAGAGAAGGTAAAACTTATTAAAGAAAGAATGGCACTGGCACAGCAAAGACAAAAGGCATATGCAATAAAAGAAGAAGAGACCTGGAGTTTCAGGTTGGTGAACATGTATTCTTGAAAGTGTCTCCAGGCCGTGGGATCAGACGTTTTGGCATTAAAGGCAAGTTGTCACCAAGGTTTGTCGGGCCTTTCGAAATCCTTGAAAGAGTCGGCGAGGTGGCATATCGTCTCGCTTTACTACCACAAATGGACGGAATACACAATGTGTTCCTCATATCCATGTTGAAAAAGTATGTACGAGATCTATGGCATGTCATAGAATACGAGCTTCTGGAATTCAACAAAGACAGAACATATCAAGAGAAGCCATTTAAGATCGTGGACCGGGAACTACGCCAACTAAGGAACAAGGTTATTCCACTAGTAAGGTTAGATGGAATCAACGCATGGATGAGGACGACACGTGGGAAACCGAGGAATCAATGCGCAAAGATACCCGAGTTATTCACAAGTAAGTACGCCTCACTTGTATAATACTTTCTATACATGAATTGGGGACCAAATTCTCTTAAGTGGGGGAGGATGTAGCACCCCAGAAATTTTAACTATATAAAAATTCGAATAAATGGAAATAAATAATTTCCATAATATCAGAGTATTTTAAACATACGTATCATGTCGTATGTGCTAAAACACATCGGAAATTTCGTAAAAATTATAAATCAACCCCAAACATTATTACTAAAGGTTTCACAAAGAAAGTTGTGCCAAGAAAAATCAGATTAATCAAGTTAAAGTGTTTTGCGACTTATTATCGTAATCATGAATAAGTTGAAAATTTATATCACTCGTACTCGGATGAGTCAGAAAATTAAATAAAAATCATATACGGACTTCAAATAATATCCTCTAATGACCCATCAAGAAATTTGGGTCAATAAAAATCATTTGGCTTGGTTTAAGAGTTATTGTGACTGATTATCCAATTAGGAAACAAGTCAGAAAACCGTTAACACGGAAATACGACGCAACCAAATTAAATAAAAATGTTGGAGAAACTTCTAACATTATATTTAATGACCCAATATCATAATTGGGCCAATGGACCACATATGGCCCAAAAATCAAATAAACTAGAAAATTCGTAACTCTAAATAGGCTGAAGTTAGAAAGAGGCAATTTGAGTTGAATTGGGATGCAATCATGCATTCTTGGCAACTCAAATTCGTGCCTAACTATGGTGGGAGGTTTCCTAAAGCCTCACACACTCTAAGGAGGAAGAAATCCTAAAAAATAGGAAACTAACCTGTCAAACCACAACTTGGCTTTCCTAGTCATAATAGGACTCCTAAACACCATGGTTGCTTAATACTCTTCACCAAACCTTAGGGACAAGTTTTAGAACTTGCTAGGGTCGTGTGGAGGAGCTCTTGGTGGCTGAGGAGCTATGGAACGACCACAAGAAGCTCATCTTCTTCCCCTTCTCGTCTGCTGCGACCTGCACAAACCGTCCACTTGAAGGCGACCAAAGGTGAGTCAAACCATAACCAAAACTTGCAAGGCCTATACCCCTGGAAAGACAGTCAAGTCTACGTTCTAACCCAAGTGGAATGCCCAAATTCCATGCAGTATACATGGAGTATTAAGCGTTTTCCTCCAAGTGGTCTGAACACAGGTTTTCTAGAAAAATGGGACTTCTTCAACCCAGAAGGTAGGTTTTCTTGGGCCAAACTTAACATATCCTAACCAATGTGTAAGCATCAAGTTATCTTTCATTTCCCACTGGTTTTCATCGTTGATTTCATTTAGTAGATTTTTAATTATAAGCGTTTTGCCAAAGTCGCGCACTGTTAAGGCTTTTCCCATTTTTATTACGTGTTGCATGCGATGCAAGACCGAATTAGAGAAAACCCACAACATGAACGGTTTTCTACTAGTTTACCTAGTCACTTCTGTGTTGAACGTTTTGTCTAAATGTCATTAGTTAGAGAGTTATAGGCATGGTAAGAGGTTGCTGCATGAAACTATTTTTTCAGGTTGCACTTGGCTTTTACGTTTGAGTTTGACTTGATTAAAGCCTATCGAAACCCTCATTATTTTCTAATTCTGATTTACTGGAAGTATCTTTGCATGTCTAGGTTAGTCTAAACTGGTTTTGTTTATTTTTCATACCCTGTACAATTTGTTCTCTATTTTTGAAGCACCCTGTGTCAATATAAGGCAGTTCTGGACCGCAATCCAAGAACATGTCCTTTCCCTGTCGGAGTCAGGCGTAGACCCTGTGAACGCGACGGCCCGATAGGCCGCGTTCTGAGGTCTTGTCACGACAGAAAACCCCGCCGCGTTCTGAACGCGATGCAGCGCTCCGTCGCTACCTTGCTGCCTAATCTGACCGCCCCGTCGCGTTCTTCTCATCACCCTGTCGCGTTTTGGTCCCGACCCGTTGCGACCCTTACTAGGATCTGTCGTGACCTGACCCTGGGCCTGACAGCCCTGTCGCTTTCCTTACATGTACCCTCGCGATCTCATGATTTTACATTAAACCCCCACTTTTTTCTTGCAAATCTAACTGCTATACCGAGGTCTGTTTAACATGACAGTTAGTGTGTAAATTGCATGTCTTGAGTCTAATCATTACATGATCTCTACTTAATGGCTTAAAAGTGTTTAACCCATTTAAAATCTTTAAGTACACGAACAATATTCTAATTGCTCTCTTAAATGACGTGACTATTCATGTGACTTTTGATTAACTCTTTGAACTGTTCTAGCTTCTTAAAATGATAAATTGTTATCTTAAAATCTCGCAATCCATGTTTAGTTAAGTGCATAGTTTCATTGCATGCTATCATGTTAAAGTGTTTTCCGCGAGTTTGAGACCGATGGATTGTGGATTGAGACACGCGTACATCACTACACACACTTACACGTCTAGGCAGCCCTTTATTGGGAAATTGGAAACTCTCTACCGGTCATTCCGAATCGGTAGACTAGCGACCTTTTCACCAAGGCCTCCATAAATCTCCTCTGACCATGGATTCCCACATGGCCGATGAGTTGGTTGTACCATTGAAGTTCCCTGGAGATAGCGTGCACTTCCTTTCTCTTCTTGTTCTGGTGAGTGTGAATTACCATCTAGACTAAAGCCATTAATGTAAAGATTGAACTAAATCATAAATCGTACCGTTATGCTGCCGAATTTATCTCTTGACCATTGTTATCATGAAATCATGCTCAATTACTTATTACTAGTTCTCATCATCATCGTGAACATGACATTACACATGCTTACTTATTGAAACTCTCATTGGCCATCATTAATGACTGTGGGTATCTACATTTAAAAGTTTACGTGAGATGCTGACAGGGCACGGCGTGTGTCCAAGGGCTCCAATCGCCCAATGATGGCTAGTCATAGATAGATTGTTAACCATGGGTATAATGATTACTGGCGTTGCATCTGCGCTGGGAAATCGTGTGTGCGTGTTGAATGATAGATACAAAAACCACATATACGTGTCCTGGTGTACATTCTTGATGGATCTTTTCTTGGTGTACATTAGTGTCTATGTGCCTGATTAGTGTTACATGATCGTGCTCGTGCGTGCTTGCTTGCTTGCGTGATATGGCCATCCTGTATTTAATGCAACTAGTGATATCTTGCATTCTTGAAAACTATTGACATCAAGTGGAATCTTGCATGCTTGTATCAAAGTGATCTATTGCTAGTTCTATCTCGTTACATCCTTCTAGATCTCGTTCTATCATGATCTCTCTATCTAGCTTGTTTCATGTATCGTGTTTTAATGAGTTTTATTCGTACATGCATATCATGACATTCATCGTGCTTACCTAGTTCTAAAATGTTAATCACTTATATCATTGCCCGCACATTGAGATATAAATCCTACTGGGCTAGTTTGCTCACCCCCTACTTTTACCCAATTTAGGTGACTATGAAGATCAAGAGGAAGAGCAAGTCGAGGATGGGAATGCATCCGAGTGATGAGCGTTCCAACTGTGAGTCTGGTTATAGTAGTTTACTTCGAGTGTTAGTACCATGTAGTAGGAAGTGAGGAATAAGTGTAATTTTCCCTTTTATTGAGTCTTAGTCTTGTACTAGTTTCCATTTTGAATACAATTTATATTGAGTTCAACATTTGGGGCCCTATTATGATGTTGTGTTGATACACATTTAGTGCGTGCTAGCTAGAGGCTTATTTGCCGACTGTTCACTTCTCGGAATATCGACTCGAATTATTCGAACTAATATCCGCTGCGTAATTCTCGGGACGTGACATTTAGAATGGGACAGTTCGGTATACGATGTTCATGACTCCCACATCGCAAGCAAGCCCCGACCTTCTTCCAACACTTGTCTGCTTGGTGCCCAGGCTTGTTGCAAAATTTAAATACTCCACCGTCATTGTTTCTTCTACTTTGATCTTTTTCTCCATGCCATAGTCCTTCCCAATGGTTGGCCTTTTGTTGTTGTTATTGTTGTTATTGGGGAAAGTTCCAGTTGTATCGACTGCTCCCCTTTTGTAAAGGTCGGCTTTGAGATGTCCTTTCCCCTCATGCCTCCCACCTTAGCCATGGTATCTTCTACCAGTTGAGCTCTTTGACCATCTTAGTGTAGGTTTGGATGTTGTGTGGTCCGAGCTTTTCAATGAACATGGGCCTGAGCCCATCCATGAAACGGTTAGCCTTTAGTCTTTCAGTTCCCACCAGGTGTGGGCATACACCCAGACGCGCGAACTGAGCCTCATACTCAGCCACAGACATTCTTTCTATTTTAGTGCGGCAAACTCCGCTGCCTTCTTCTCATTCACTCTTTCAGAGAAATATTTTCCCCGGAATATCTCTAGGAATCCAGCCCACTCCAGTTCGCCAACATTAGGTAGGTGGGCCGATGTGGCCTTCCACCATGCTTGGGCATCCTTAGTGAATTGAAAAGTGGCCAGTACCACCTTCTCCTTGTTCGTGCATTGCATGACTTGGAAGATCCTTTCTATCTCCTCCTGCCAGTTTTCTGCTCGTCTGGATCAGGGGATCTAGAGAAGCGAGGGGGGTTCAAACTCCTAAGTTGCAGTGTAAATCACCCGCTCCATTCCTAGCAGCAGTAGCAGCCTGATTTTCCGCCTGAACCGCATTGTAAAGCCTGAGTCAATCCAGCCACGGTTTCTTGCATAGCTTGCCACTGGTTGCGAGCCATTGCAGTTGAGTGTAAGAGTTATGAAGTTTGCTGAGAAAAGAATGGAAACCAATTAATGTCTCTAGATACATTATCAGAGTCTATGGGTAGGAGTGTTTTTAATTCTTGCTAACATATTCCCAGTCTCTACCCATCTCACTAGGTACTATATTTAATTTCCATGACCTAGGTTCCATAGGTATCTCCAATTCCTGAGACATATATCCTATTTGGTATTCCTAGGCTCTGATACCACGTAACTGTCACGTCCCGAGAATTACGCAGTGGATATTAATAATGCGGAATAATTCGAGTCGATATCCCGAGACGTGACAGTCGGCAAATAAGCCTCTAGCTAGCACGCACTAAGTGTATAACAACATACATCATCATAGGGCCCAAAATTGAACTCAACTAATCTTGTATTCAAATCTCAACCCATTGTATTCCAAATACAAACTATTACTAGACTAAGACTCAATAAAAAGGAAAGTGCATTTTATTCCTCACTTCCTACTACACGAATCTAACGCTCAAAGCAACCTAACTATAGCTAGACACATAGTTGGAACGCTCATCACTCGATGCATTCCCATCCTCGACTTGTTCCTCCTCTTGAACTTCATAGTCACCTAGATTGGGTAAAAGTATGGGATGAGCAAACTAGCCCGTAGGATTTATATCTCAATGTGCGGGCAATGATAATGATTAACAACTTAGAACTAGATAAGCACGATGAATGTCATGATATGCATGTACGAATAAAACTCGTTATAACATGATATATGAAACAAGCTAGATAGAGAGATCATGATAGAACGATCTAGAAGGATATAACGAGATAGAACTAGCAATAGATCACTTTGTCCCAAGCACGCAGGATTTCACTTGATGTCAATAGCTTTCAAGAACGAAGATATCACTAATTGCAATAAATACATGATGGCCATTTCACGCAAGCAAGCAAGCACGCACGAGCACGATAATGTAACACTAATCAAGCACGCAGACACTAATGTACACCAAGAAAAGATCCATCAAGAATGTACACTAGGACACGTGTATGTGGTTATTGTATCTATCATTCAACAAGCAAGCAAGACTCCCAGCACAGATGCAACACCAGTAATCATTATACCCTATGGTTAATAGTATATTTATGACTCTCCATCATTGGGGCTAGACTGGAGCCCTTGGACACTCGCCGTGCCCGGTCAGCATCTCATTTCAATTTTTAAATGTAGATACCACAGTCATTAACAATGGCCAATGAGAGTTTCAATATGTACGCACATGTAATGTCATGTTCATGCTGATGATGAGAGCAAGTAACAAGTAAATTGAACATGATTTCATGAGAACAATGGTCAAGAGATAAATTTTGCAACATAATGGTACCATTTATACTTTAGTTCAATCTTTACGTTAAAGGCTTTAGTCTAGATTGTAAATCACACTCACGAGAACAAGAAGAGAAAGGAAGTGTGCGCTAACTTCTGGGAACTTCAATGGTACAACCTGCTCGTCGGCCATGTGGGAATCCATGGTCAGAGGAGACTTACTGAGCCCTTAGAGAAAAGGTCACTAGTCTACCGATTCGGAATGACCGGTAGAGAGCTTCCAAATCCCCAAGAAAGGGCTGCCTAGAAGTGCAAGTGTGTAGTGATGTACACGTGTCAATTCACAATCCATCGGTCTCAAACTCGCGGAAAGCACTTAACATGATGGCATGCAATGAACAATGCATTTAACTACACATGGGTTTGCAAGATTTTAAGATAATAATTATCAATTTAATCAAGCTAGAACAGTAACAAGAGCGAATCACAAGTTTCATGAATGATCAAGTCATTAAGAGAATAATTAGAATACTATTCATGTAATTATAGTTTTTAAATAGATTAACCACTTTTAAGCATATTAAATAACCATATGTATGACCAGACCAAAAACATGCAATTTACACATTAAATACCAGGTTAAACTGTGACGACCCTCATTATACCGGTACGGTTATACCAACCCACGTCGGTATAGCGAGCATCATCACAGTGGGACATTTACCCAACAATAACATTCAGCTGAGATACACGTGAATATAAGAACAGAGTAGCGGAAGTAAAAGAACCACTGTCTTCATTTCATTTAATCCACATTCAACATACATAGATTGATAACATTTAGAGAACTAAAAGTCCACATAATTAAATTGCTGAAAATCAAATACATAGATGTCCATACTTATACATTCTTCCATGATAATGCTAGTACAATGTTCAGTTTACATACTATGAAAATCACAAAATGTCACAAGTACTCCAACACTCTAATCTCCACGCTCAGAGTCGGTCTCCAACGTCTCCTCCATAAGTGTCTCGTCACCAACTACACATGTACGCCGAAGCAAGTAGTGAGTCTAAAAGACTCCACAAGTAATTCTACACATACCGTACATGCACATATCATAGTAGGTTCTACATACACGTTCACAAGACTCAACATGTAGCATGCTTGACATTAAATTTTACAACCTATCATGGTGAATCTACAATTTAAACACATGGACTATGCTTTCAGATTTCCTAAAATAGAATCACCTATCACATGCTTTCTATTCATTCCTCACATAAATTCTACCTTCAACCAACTAAGACATGGAAGCCATTAACATAAATTCCCGAGCATGCATGAAAGGAAACATACCTAACATGGAATCTACACATTTCTACGCATATACGTAACCATTTTACATGCTTTAAGCTTGCTGGTTTTACATACTTTAGCAACCATAATTTAACACATGAGAGCTACCACAACGATTAAATCACAATATGTGAACAACCAAGTATGGAAGTTGTTTATGTATGCTTAACAATTATCCCTAGCATGGATTTTAGGCATTTTGCATACATAAACATGATCATAACATAGTAAAGCTACTGTTTAAGCATGATTTCAGATTGTCATAACATGGATTACAAACTCACAAACTCACATTTTGGTTTCACATTTTTACACAATTCAAATTCGCATATTTCACACTTTACACATGCACTTTTACACATTGTTCACATTCAATTTTTCACATGAACACATACACATTTACACATTCACATTTAGTGCCGTAACACATAGTCCAAACCACCAAAGAAGGACACAACACATCACATCACATAGACGCCATCTAGGCAACACAATGGCGACTCTTGGACTGCGCAGACCGGGAGAACAAGTCTCCACCCTAACCAGTGGTACTTGTCCACCTCCAGGATTTCCCCCTAATGCCCTTAGGGTCACAACACATTGAACCTTCTCAGGGGGACTTTTCCCTGATACGGTTCCACTGCCCTTGTGGAAGCAGTGTCACACTTGGCACAATTTACACATTACACCTTTCCGATTTAAGCACTTAGTTTAGCACATAGCACTCACATCTCACTCATTCACTCATTCACACACATGGGGCTCTATTTTCCTGACATGACACACAATTACAGAAATTTTAAACTCAGGGAATTTCACTAATCAGGTTGCTATATACAAAATCAAATCATTTTACAACGGCATGCATTAGTTTCACATCTTTACATGGAAAATTCATATTGCATCATATACTAGTCCAAATGACCTGAAATTTTAACCACAGGCTAATTTCGGGTTTAGGGTTCTTCATGCAAAATTTCATATTTTTCTAAGCCAAAACGAAATTACAGAAAATCTAACATTTATTCCACATGCTATCCGCAATTCGATTTAACATGGAGTTGAACACAAGCACAATTTTAACAACTCACTGTCTGAACCCTAGCATGCATAGAGCCACACAATTTATTCCCGAATTTATTGGGCAATACACAATTTACGGAAGATTATCGTGACCTACGCATGATTTCTATTTCCCAAAACAGAAAATTCCATAAATCATACAAGCATGGAAAATTCCAGAAATTCAGAACACAGACAGGTTGTACATACATGATCTAACAAAATTAGGGCAACATGATTTTACCACGGATTATCAGGATAATGGTGAGAACATACACATGAACATTCTTCCACATGCTTTCAAATATGTAAATAAGCTCTACCATCCACAAAATAAATGTACATTCGCATTCCCATCCATTACATTAGCTAGTATACATAGCACATAAGAGATTACATTATATCCTCATCGTGAAACATATCGAAATTAATCATATAGAAAGGCAGAACAGCTTGCTGTTCTGCTCAGATGAACTTAGCGGCAAGCTATGGCCGCTAATCAATGTTAGCGGCATAATCGCTGGACGCTAAGCATGATCTTAGCGGCAATGGATATTGCCGTTAAGGTCAGGTCTGTGCAAAACACAGACCCAAGCTCCAAAGATGGGGTGAACTTGGGGTCTAGGACACGAGAGAAAATATATAAAAAGGTAAAACCATCCTAACACATACATGAACACTATGGGTAGGGTACTTGCCTCTAGAAAATACACCAAACGGATCTAGGGCTCGGTGAAGCTCTCCTTGGGCTGTCCCAAGAAGCTCCTAGAAAAGCTTCACTCCGGGTTCTAGGATGAAGATGGCTCCAAGATTTAGGTCGGGGAAGCCTCCTCCTCACTCCAGCTAGCTCCTTGCTGCAGTAGATGGCCGATGCAAGCTTCAGGTAGCCGGATCTAGGGTTGCAAAGGTGAGCTCTTCACACAGATTTAGGGTTTTCTCCTTTTTCCTCTCTTCCTCTCTTGCAAAGGGGCAAGGAGAAGGGTGTGAGCTACGAAAATGGCTTTGTATATAGCCAAAGACCTCTCACCCATGCAGGAGATGATGTGATTAAGACCGTGGGTGACAGCTCCCCAATGGTTGGGGTGGCTTGCTTCCAGAATTTTCGGCTCTGCAACGCATGCAGGTCAGAGAGATTAGCGTCCACATCGCTGGACGCTGGGATTAGTGTTGGCGTCCATATGGTTGACGCCTACACAACACAAGCGTCCATTGATATTGACGTCAATCTGGCCTTCGCAGCCAGAACTCCAAAACATGCAGAAACCATGCACATCTTATACCTATATATGTGCCATATGTATACGCTATCATATACACACTACCATCATACCATTCATACATTATTTACACTAATTATACAAATGCATACATAAGTATACCAACTAGTACTTACGTAGATATTACATACGTACATACACAGCACGAATTATTTACATGCATTACAATAATGCAACAAAATTCGAGGGCCTTACACCCTCTCCCCCTTAAAGAAACTTCGTCCTCGAAGTTAGAATGACGCTACTCAAACAAAAGGGGATACTTCTCTTCATCGCATCCTCAAGCTCCCAAGTAGCCTCCTCTCGTGAGAAGTTCCGCCAGAGAACTTTCACCGACGCAATACTCTTGTTCCGGAGATGCTGAACCTTCCGGTCAAGAATAGCTACTGGTTGCTCGACATACGAGAGATCTGGCTGAATCTCCACTGGCTCATGACTAATCACATGAGACGGGTCTCAGACATACTTCCTGAGCATCGAAACGTGGAAAACGGGATGAACACTAGCCAAAGATGGGGGTAATGCTAGCTCATATGCCACGCTGCCCAATCGTCTGAGAATCTCATATGGGCCAATGAACCTAGGGCTCAACTTACTATGCCGGCCAAATCTGACAACACCCCGAGTAGGCGATATCTTCAAGAAGACATGATCGCCAACCTGGAACTCCAAATCCTTCCTCTGTTGTCGGCATAACTCTTCTGCCTATCCTGTGCCGCAACAAGCCTCTTCCTGATAAGCTGGACCTTATACGAAGTCTCCTGAACTAACTCCGGACCGATCAACTGCCTATCACCAGTCTCCTCCCAAATAAAGGAGATCTGCAGGGCCTACCATACAACACCTCGAATGGAGCCATACCAATACTAGCATGAAAGCTGTTGTTGTATGCGAACTCCACAAGAGGTAAATGACGCTCCCAATCATCCTTAGAATCTAGAACACACGCCCTCAACATATCCTCGAGCGTCTGGATAGTCCTCTCGGACTGTCTATCGTCTGGGGATGATGAACGCCGAACTGAGCTTCAGCTTCGAACCTAAAGCATCCAAGACCCTTCCACAACCTCGAAGTAAATCTCGGATCTCGATCCGAAATGATCGACTTCGGCACACCATGGAATCTAATGATACCACTAACATACAATCTTGCTAAACTCTCTACTGACTGCTTCTTCTTCATAGGTAAGAAATGAGCAGTCTTCAAGAATCTATCTACAACTACCCAAATCGAGTCATTGCCCCTTCTAGATCGAGGCAAACCCGAGACGAAATCCATAGTGACAGCTCCCACTTCCATACTGGGATATCCATCCTGCATAAGGCCAGATGGTCGCTGCCGCTCGGCTTTCACTTGCTGACATACTAGACATCTAGACACATAATCCGCAACATCCTTCTTCATGCCGGACCACCAAAATGATCTCTTCAGATCTGGTACATCTTAGTGTTACCCGGATGAATAGAGAATCACGATCTATGAGCCTCCGCTAACACATGCTCACGGATATCTACTAAATTAGGGACACAAACACGGTGCTGAAATCTAATCACACCGTCCTCATCACGAGCAATGCCTGCCTTGCCACTAACTCTAAGAGTCTAGGGTCGGCTTCCTGTTGCTCGATCACCTCATCCAAAACCGAGGACCTAAGGGATAACTGAGCTACAAAAGCCTGGCATAGCGATGGCTCTAACTCAGTCAACGCGCAAGCCGCATCCTCCAATATCTTCCAATCCTGTTGGAGAGATGGCCTCTTTCTACTCAAGGCATCTGCTACGACATTCGCCTTCCCAGGGTGATACTGAAGGTCGAAGTCATAGTCCTTCAAGAACTCGATCCATCTCCTCTGCCTCAGGTTTAATTCCTTTTGGGAGAAAAGATACTTCAAGCTCTTGTGGTCAGTAAACACCTCAAATCTGACACCATAAAGATAGTGCCTCCAGATTTTAGTGCATGAACCACTGCTGCGAGCTCCAAGTCATGGGTCGGATAGTTCTTCTCATGCTCCTTCAATTGACGAGAAGCATAAGCCACTACCCTTTCCTGCTGCATTAGCACACAGCCTAAACCAATCCGAGACGCATCCGTGTAGATAGCAAAACCCTCTACACCGCTCGGTAAGACTAACACCGGGGCTGTCGTGAGCTTAGTCTTCAATAATTGAAAACTACTCTCACACTTCTCGGACCAAACAAACTTCACTCCCTTTCTGGTAAGCTGAGTCAAAGGGGCGGCGATGGATGAAAATCCCTCAATAAATTGCCGATAGTAACCAGCTAAACCAATAAACTACGAATCTCCGAAGGGGTCTTGGGAATCTCCCAATCCATAACTGCCTAGACCTTTGCTGGATCCACTGCAACACCAGCACCGGAGATAACATGCCTGAGGAAATGAACCTCACGCAACCAAAAATCGCACTTGCTGAACTTAGCATACAGCTTGTGCTCACGAAGAACCTCTAACACTACCCTCAAATGCTGACGGTGCGTGGCCTCATCCGGAGAGTAAACCAACACATCATCAATAAACACTACGACAAAGCTATCTAGATAAGGCCTAAACACCCTGTTCATGAGATCCATGAACGCTGTAGGGGCATTGGTCAATCCGAAAGGAAGGACTAAAAACTCATAATGTCCATAACGGGTTCTAAACACCGTCTTGGACACATCCTCACTCTGAATCCTCAACTGATGATAACCAGATCGCGAATCAATCCTAGAAAAGACTGATGCCTCTCGCAACTGGTCAAACAAATCGTCAATACGAGGTACGGGATACCTGTTCTTCACAGTCACTTGGTTCAACTTCTATAGTCAATGCATAACCTAAGTGACCCGTCTTTCTTCTTGATGAACAATACAGGTGCGCCCCAAGGGGAAACACTAGGGCGAATAAATCCCTTATCAAGCAATTCTTGCAACTGCCTCCTTAACTCGGCTAACTCCGCAGGTGCCATCCTATATGGAGCCTTCGAGATAGGAGAGGTGCCCGGAAGCAACTCTATGGTAAACTCTATCTCTCTATCCGGTGGCAATCCCGTCAAGTCATCAGGAAAGACATCTGAAAAATCCTGCACTACCTCAATCTCCGCAAGAGTAGGTGACTCATCAGCCTCTGGTACTAACACCATGCTACCCAGAAAAGCGTCACAACCCTTGTTTACCATGCGCATCGCCTTCATGGCAGAGATGGCCATCTTTCCTGCCAAGTTCCTTGGCAAGGGATGAGAAAACTCGTCCTCACCAGGAATGCGGAAAACAATCCTCTTTCGACGACAATCTACTAACGCATAGTGGTCCTCTAGCCAATCCAGACCAAGAATAGCATCATAGTCCTTCATCTTTAGCAAGAAGAAACCCCATCTAGGATTCTATCCTCAATGCACACAGGTAACGACGGAATGCACTTCCTAGTCGATACCGTACCCGCAGGGCTGTGCACAGACAAAGGGACCTCTAAATCCTCAGACTCTATGCCTGACTCTAGGGCTAACTGCCTAGCGAACCGCTCGGAAATGAACGAGTGAGTTGCACCCGTATCAAACAAAACCCGAGTGTGCACACCTAAAAGCAAAACCGTACCTTTGGTGACATGCTCCGCCTGCTCGGCGTCCTCACGAGCTAAAGCAAACACTCGAGCTGGGGCTCAAGGTCTTCCTGGTCTTCCTGTAGCTGGCGCGGTTGCCGCTACCGCTGGGGCTGGTGCTCCACGCTGAGCTCCCTGCTGAAGTCTTGGGCAATCTCTGATCTTGTGGTCGCTGCTCCCACACTTCAAGCACTTTCCCGTAATCATCCAACATTCGGTACCACCATGTGTCTTCCCACAGTGGGGACACTCTTTCTTCACACCAGGGGAACGTACAGAAGGTACCTGAGAACTGCCGACTGCCACTGGTCGCTGCTGTGTCGGGTACGCCGCTTTCTTTTTGTCCTGCCGCTGGAACGTGGCTGCAGGTCTCTTCTGCGAAGCTTTCTTTTCTTCTAGGTATTGCTCCATCTCTCTCCCTGCCTACAAGCAGCACTAAGGGCCTCGTCCAACGTGCGGTGGTCAAATGCCATGAGTCTCGTCCGCAGTATGGCTTGAGTTCCCATCACGAACTTCTTTGTCTTTATGCGCTCGTCTATCACGATATGAGGCGCATATTTAGAGAGTTCAGAAAATCTTGCCTCATATTCCAGCACGGTCATGGAGCCTTGAGTCAAAGATAGGAATTCTTGCTCCATCCGATCTTGCACGTGCTCGGGGACGAACTTGGCCCGAAAGAGCCTCACGAACTCGTGCCACGCAACATTACAGCTCCGTCCTCAAACCGGTACGCAGCAATGATGCCTACCAAACATCAGCTCTTTTCTGCAGTACACCGTTCATAAGCACCATCTAAACAAATCTAGCTTAACGAATCATACAAGCATATAACTAAAACATACATGTAGCATGTAGGTGGCTAATGTAACCTTATCCTCATCTGCACACCTGATGGCTCGGAAGATCTTTTCTATCTCCCTCATCCAGCTTTCAGCCAACAATGGGTCGCTCTCCCCCTTAAAAGAGGGTGGCAAATCCTCTTGAATCTCTCCATGGTAGAAGGTCCACCATGGTCCTGAGCTGGCACTTGAGCCTGCTACAGTACACAGCAAGCAATACACAATCAACACAATATCACATAATTAAATAAAGCAGACTATTAATCATTTTATTAGTCTAACCTGAGCCTCCAACTGTGCCTGGAGTGCTGCCTGGGTATGAGCCTGCGTCTGCATGGCTTGCACCAGACCTTGCATGAATACTCCATAATCCACAGGCGGCGGTGGGGGAAGTACAGAACCTTGCGGTGCCGGGGCCTGCTGCTCCGCCCGCTCGTCACGTCTCGGCTCGTCCTCATGGGCCGACGCTCCGCCACGCCTACCTCTCGAAGCCATGGCTGCAATAAATTTCAGCCACCATTAGAGCTAGGTTACTAAGTTTTCTAACCATTTCTTTATCTACTTTTCATTCGCTATTAATCAATTCTACACATATGGACATTCCTATGTAGACTTAGCATGTATTGAAGATGATGACTTATGTATATTCATGTGCAATCTCAACCGGTTGCTCTGATACCAATCTCTGTGACGACCCTCACTATACCGGTACGGTTATACCAACCCACGTCGGTATAGCGAGCGTCATCACAGTGGGACATTTACCCAACAATAACATTCAGCTGAGATACACGTGAATATAAGAACAGAGTAGCGGAAGTAAAAGAACCACTGTCTTCATTTCATTCATCATCCACATTCAACATACATAGATCGATAACATTTAGAGAACTAAAAGTCCACATAATTAATTGCTGAAAATCAAATACATAGATGTCCATACTTATACATCTTCCATGATAATGCTAGTACAATGTTCAGTTTACATACTATGAAAATCACAAAATGTCACAAGTACTCCAACACTCTAATCTCCACGCTCGGAGTCGGTCTCCAACGTCTCCTCCACAAGTGTCGCGTCACCAACTACACCTGTACGCCGAAGCAAGTAGTGAGTCTAAAAGACTCCGCAAGTAATTCTACACATACCGTACATGCACATATCATAGTAGGTTCTACATACACATTCACAAGACTCAACATGTAGCATGCTTGACATTAAATTTTACAACTATCATGGTGAATCTACAATTTAAACACATGGACTATGCTTTCAGATTTCCTAAAATAGAATCACCTATCACATGCTTTCTATTCATTCCTCACATAAAAATCTACCTTCAACCAACTAAGACATGGAAGCCATTAACATAAATTCCCGAGCATGCATGAAAGGAACCTAACATGGAATCTACACATTTCTACGCATATACGTAACCATTTTACATGTTTTAAGCTTGCTGGTTTTACATACTTTAGCAACCATAATCTAAAACATGAGAGCTACCACAACGATTAAATCACAACATGTGAACAACCAAGTATGGAAGTTGTTTATGTATGCTTAACAATATCCCTAGCATGGATTTTAGGCATTTTGCATACATAAACATGATCATAACATAGTAAAGCTACTGTTTAAGCATGATTTCAGATTGTCATAACATGGATTACAAACTCACATCCTCACATTTTTACACAATTTTCAAATTCGCATATTTTCACACTTTACACATACACTTTTACACATTGTTCACATTCACATTTTTCACATGACACATACACATTTACACATTCACATTTAGTGCCGTGACACATAGTCCAAACCACCAAAGAAGGACAAAACACATCACATCACATAGACGCCATCTAGGCAACACATTGGCGACTCTTGGACTGCGCAGACCAGGAGAACAAGTCTCCACCCTAACCAGTGGTACTTGTCCACCTCTAGGATTTCCCCCTAATGCCCTTAGGGTCACAACACATTGAACCATCTCAAGGGGACTTTTCCCTGATACGGTTCCACTGCCCTCTGTGGAAGTAGTGTCACACTTGGCACAATTTATACATTACACGCTTTCCGATTTAAGCACTTAGTTTAGCACATGGCCCTCACATCTCACTCATTCACTCATTCACACACATGGGGCTCTGTTTTCCTGACATGACACTACGATTACAGAAATTTTACACTCAGGGAATTTCACTAATCAGGTTGCTATATACAAAATCAAATCATTTTACAACGGCATGCATTAGTTTCACATCTTTACATGGAAAATTCATATTGCATAATATACTGGTCCAAATGACCAGAAATTTTAACCACAGGCTAATTTAGGTTTAGGGTTCTTCATGCAAATTTCATATTTTTCTAAGCTAAAACGAAATTACAGAAAATCTAACATTTATTCCACATGCTATCCCGCAATTCGATTTAACATGGAGTTGAACACAAGCACAATTTAACAACTCACTGTCTAAACCCTAGCATGCATAGAGCCCACAATTTATTCCCAAATTTATTGGGCAATACACAATTTACGGAAGATTTATCGTGACCTACGCATGACTTCTATTTCCCAAAACAAAAAATTCCATGAATCATACAAGCATGGAAAATTCCAGAAATTCAGAACACAAACAGGTTGTACATACATGATCTAACAATTAGGGCAACATGATTTTACCACGGATTATCAGGATAATGGTGAGAACATACACATGAACATTCTTCCACATGCTTTCAAATATGTAAATAAACTCTACCATCCACAAATAAGTGTACATTCGCATTCCCATCCATTACATTAGCTAGTATACATAGCACATAAGATATTACATTATATCCTCATCGTGAAACATATCGAAATTAATCATATGGAAGGGCAGAACAGCTTGTTGTTCTGCTCAGATGAACTTAGCGGCAAGCTATGGCCGCTAATCAATGTTAGCGGCATAATCGCTGGACGCTAAGCATGATCTTAGCGGCAATGGATATTGCCATTAAGGTCAGGTCTGTGCAAAACACAGACCCGAGCTCCAAGATGGGGTGAACTTGGGGGTCTACGACACGAGGGAAAATATAAAAAAATGGTAAAACCATCCTAGACACACATGAACACTATGGGTAGGGTACTTGCCCTAGAAAATACACCAAACAGATCTAGGGCTCGGTGAAGCTCTCCTTGGGCTGTCCCAAGAAGATCCTAGAAAAGCTTCACTCCGGGTTCTAGGATGAAGATGGCTCCAAGATGAGTCAGGGAAGCCTCCTCCTCCACTCCACTAGCTCCTTGCTGCAGTAGATGGCCGATGCAAGCTTCAGGTAGCCGGATCTAGGGTTGCAAAGGTGAGCTGTTCACACAGATTTTAGGGTTTTCTCCTTTTTCCTCCTCTTCCTCTCTTGCAAAGGGGCAAGGAGAAGGGTGTGAGCTGCGAAAATGGCTTTGTATATAGCCAAAGACCTCTCACCCACGCAGGAGATGATGTGATACCCCTTTCAGACTGTTGGGGACAACTCCCCAATGGTTGGGGTGGCTTGCTTTCGGAATTTCCGGCTCTGCAACGCATGCAGGTCAGAGAGATTAGCGTCCACATCACTGGACGCTGGGATTAGTGTTGGCATCCATATGGTTGACGCCTACACAACACAAGCGTCCATTGATATTGACGCCAATCTGGCCTTCGACCAGAACTCCAAAACATGCAGAAACCATGCACATCATATACCTATATATGTGCCATATGTATACGCTATCATATACACACTACCATCATACCATTCATACATTATTTACACTAATTATACACATGCATATATAAGTATAGTATACCGACTAGTACTTACGTAGATATTTACATACGTACATACACAACACGAATTATTTACATGCAATACAATAGTGCAACAAAATTCGAGGGCCTTACATAAACAGATCTCGGGTATAGCAGTAAGTTTTGAAAAAGAAATAAGTGGTGTTTCACACAAAATTCTTAGAACGCGACACCCCCAGTAAGTGTCACGACGGGGTCGGGACAGAACGCGACAAGGGTATGTACAGAACGCGACAAGGCAGTCAGATCAGGTAGAGACATAGCGACATGGCGCTCGTCGTGTTCAGAACGCGACGGATGTGCTGTCGCGACAAGACCTCAGAATGCGGCCTATCGGTCATCGCGTTCACAGGGTCTACGCCTGAATTCGACAGAGAAAAGACATATTTTGGATTGCGGTCCAGAACTGCCTTATATTCACACAGGATGCTTCAAAATTAGAGAACAAATGGTACAGTGCATGAAAAATCACAAAACCAGTTTTAAACCAACTAGACATGCAAGGGTGCTTCCAGTAAATCAGAATTAGAAAACACTGATGGTTTCGACAGGCTTTGATCAAGTCTAACATGAGGTATAGAAGACTGAGAACAGTCAAATGTAAGATTTACTTTGCAAGGTATGATGCCGAAATAGTTAGGGCTTTTAGGACAAAAGTCTCATCATGAAAGTTGTTGGGAACATGGAATAGATGCAGACTATGATTTTTAAATGATTTTAAACGACATTGAGATGCATGATAATTCGGCACAACTTAAAAGCCAAGTGCAACATGAAAACGCAATATCATGCAGTGACCCTCTTACTATGCTTATAACTATCTAACTGTTGACATTTAGATAAAACGTTCAACATAAAACATGACGAAGACAACTACTAGAAAAACTTTCATGTTGTGTGTTTACTCTAATTTGATCTTGAATCACATACAACATATAATGAACGGGAAAAGCCCTGACAGTGCGCGACTTGGGGAAAACGCTTATAATTCAAAATCTACTCATTGTAATTAGATGAAACCAGTGGGAAATGAACGTTAACTTGATGCTCCACACATTGCTATAAGATATGTTAAGGTTTGGCCCGAGAAAACCTACCTTATGCGTTGAAGAAGTCCCATTTTTCTAGAAAACCTGTGTTCAGACCACTGGAGAAAACGCTTAATACTCCGGTATACTGCATGAAATTTGGGCATTCTACTGGGTTAGAACGTATAATTGACCCTCTTTCCAGGGATATAGGCCTTGAAAGGTTTTTTATGGTTTGACTCACCTTTGGTCGACTTCAAGTGGACGGTTTGTGCAGGTCGTAGCAGGCGGGAAGGGGAGAAGAACGGCTTGGTGTGGGCGATCTCCTGCTCCCCAGCCACCAAGAACTCCTCCACACGACCTCAAAAAGATGTAAACTCATCCCCAAGGTTTTGGTGGAGAGTATTTAAGCATCTATGGGTTTTAGGAGTCCTATTGTGACAAGGAAAGCTAAGTTGCGGTTTTGACATATTAGTTTCCTATTTTAAGAATTGCTTCCTCCATTTGAGTGTGTGAGGCTTTAGGAAACCTCCCACCCTAGTTAAGCACGAATTTGGGTTCCAAGAATGCAAGATCTCTTCCCAATTCAACTCTAATTACCGCTCCTAATTTCAGCTTATTTAAAGTTGCGAATTTCTATGTATTTTCTGCTTCATTTGTTTTTTTGGGCCAAATGATGTCCATTAGCCCAATTATGATATTGGGTCATTAATATATAATGTTAGAAGTCTCTCCAACATTTTTATTTAATTTATGGTTGCGTCGTATTTTCGTGTTAACGATTTTCGACTTGTTTCCTAATTTGGATAATCGGTCACAATAACTCTTTAACCTAGCCAAAATGATTTTTATTGACCTAAATTTATTGATGGGTCATAGAGATATTATTTGAAGTCCGTATATGATTTTTATTTAATTTCTGACTCCTCTAAGTACATGTGATAATGATCTTTCGACTTATTCATGAATTACGATAATAAGTCGCAAACACTTTGAACATGGCTAATCAATTTTTCGTGGCTCAAATTTCTTTGTGGAACATTTAGTAATAATGTTTGGGGTTGATTTATAATTTTTACGAAATTTTCGATGTGTTTTAGCACATACGATAATGATACGTATGATTAAACTCTTGTATTATGGAAATTATTTATTTCTATTTATTTGAGTTTTTATGTAATTAAAATTTTCGGTGCTACATTGACATCATTTGTCAAAAGAAACCCAAATTAGAATCACATATGCTCTTTTGGAGTCTCTATTTGGAGTTTGCACCACCGGTCCACAGTGGGTTTCACACTGTGGATATCCAGGCAAAGGGTTAGGGATTAGGTCCCGAGTTTAAGCCTAAGGATGGGAAGTTGGACATCAACCAGATGAATGCCTTCAACCGCCTCCTGCATTTTATAGTTTGTCAGATTCTGGTCCCCAGAAGTGCTACTTTCTCAACTTGTACAGAGGCAGATTCAGATATGATGTTCTGGGCTATCTAGAACCAGGATATAAACATGGCAGAGGTTATCTTGGAGCGAATGAAGTTTGCTCATGCTCAAGTCTGGGATAAGAAAAGCAAATTGAATGTTTCTCTACCTTATGCCCACCTGCTAACCAGATTATTTCAACATTTTGGAGTCAACTTATCTAGAGCAGTGTCAGAAAAAGGGGGGCAAGCAATCCGCAGTAGAAACTTGAAGAAAAGTGGATTCTCATTGGTTGGAGGATTGTGGACTAAGACCTCAGTAGCTGAGGGTGTGGGCATTATTGGCGAAGCCCAAGAAGTCCAGGAAGAGGAAATTCCAACAGTTCCAACAGCAGCAGTACCAGATGCTCCAATTGAACAAGAAGTTGCCAGGGCAGCAGTGCCAAGCATTCAGGATCAGCAGGATCATGCACCACTCATTCAGGAGGGAGCAGCAGCAACAACAGCAGCAGAGGCTAGAGTAGAAGAATCTGTGATCACTGGAAGCCTAATTGAAGAGATTCCTCTCGAAAATATTGTACCAGCTGAAGGAACTTCAGAAGCAGTCAACCCCACCACTGTTGTGGCATCCATTCTTAAAGATATGCTGGAATTCATTTCTAACACTCAGGGGGAGCAAAATCAAGAAAATGAAGCTATGGCATCAGGCCAAAATGCAATTCAAATGGTCGAAGCTCCTATCCAGGGGGGAGCAGGAAGAAGCAACTCAAGTTGACTCTCCTATGGAGGATGTTTCTATTCAGGGGGAGCAGAGAGATTGTAATTGAAGTTGTGCAAGGAGCAACCACTCCTATTCGAGAGAGAGTAAGTTGTTGAAGAACAAGCAGCTCCTCAGGGGAAGCACACAGCCAATGTCCCCAATATTGATGCGTTCAGAGAAGGCATTGTGGAATGTGCCTCAGATGATAGTGATGACTCTGTCGAGTCCCATAAAAAGGGCAAGAGAAGTCAAGGGAAAAGAAGTGGCTCAGGGAACTCCTCTCTTTACCTAGCGGCCACATCAGAAGAAGAAGAAGCTGAAGATAAATATGAAGCCTGTTATCAAAAGACTGGATGAGCAAGGAAAGATTCTGTGCTCTGTGCAATCAGACATTCAGTCAATTTCATAAGCAAGAGTACTTCTGTAACGTAGTGCGTTTTTTCGGATCTTCGCGGATTGTTGATTAGTGGTAGTTCGGATCTACATTTATTGGTTTTGGTGTGGCGCTCATGACCAATATGGGGTCATTGGCCTTGGTTGTGGTTTCCGCGTGCTGTGTGGAGCTTAGGGGTCGGCAGGTTAGGCCCGTGGTGCCCGTGGTTCACTGATGTGAACGCGACGGAGGTGTAGGACGCGTTCTGAACGCGTCGGTAGTGGGGGTCGCGTTCTGGTTGCCCCCACTGGGGTCGACGTCTGTATGTGCGCCGCGTGTCGCGCATGGAGTGGAGCTTGCTGACATCAGGATTGGGAACGTGACGCCCTAGTCCGCCGTGATTAGGTTGCGACGGGAAGGTACGTCGCGATTCGAACCGTTGTTCGGTTTTTAAGTAGGCTGGCCGAACAGAGCATTCACAAGCTCTTCTAGACAAGGGGAGGAGCTGCTGCGGGCGATTCGGCGTTCCGGCGTGGTGTTCGACGCGCTCTTGACGCGAGGACGTCGCGAGGAGTGGGGGAAACGCCGCGCCATGCTTGGATTGTGCGTTCTTCGTGAAGGTAGGGAGTTCTACCATGATTTGTTGCATAGATTGTATATGGCTTGTTTGCTGCTTTAAAAACAGTAGATATCATGTCTAGGAGGTGAAATGAGCATGAAAATAGGTTGAAATCATGTTTAGGGTGGTTGGCATGGAAGATCCGGAGAGATGTTCCCGGAATAGGGTTTTTGCCTGAGAAGGCGACGGTCTTTGTTGTCACAACTAGATCGCGACAGGTCGACCTGTCGTGACAGAGATTTGTTATCGCGACATATCGTGGCGACGCGATTAGAAGGCGGTCATGGCCTCTGTCGCGATCACAACCGAAGATTCTGCTTGCAGGCTGTTGGGTTTGGTTATTCGATTATCGTTTAATTAGTGTGCATGGCAATGCTAATGATGCCTTGGCACTTGTAGCGCTCAGTGAGCGTGGTTAGTGTGTCGTTTGTGTGTGGTTTACGTGTTTAAGGGTGGTGCTCACGAAGTGAGCATGCTTTTACATGATGTTTATATAGTTGAGTGTTGTGCATGAGTATGCATGGCTAGTGGTCGATATTGTGATTATTGTAGTATAGCTGGTATAGCTAGTATGAGGTGGCGGGCAGTGAAGGTTCACATATGAACCTAGCCCTAGTCTATTAGTCTTTTAAGAGTATTATAATGATATACATGTTAAGTAATGTGTATTGCCGTAGAGGTCACAGGGTGACCAATGACGGGCAAGTGTGTGTATTGGTATATATGTATGTATTAGTGTGAGATGGTTTGGAGGTCACATGTGACAATGATGGCCAGGTATGGTTAATTTCCGTGATTTATATGTGTGTTGTGTAGAATAGCTTGTGGGTCACGAAGTGACCAGGTCAAGCTGGTCCTTACGTTTGTATCGTGAATTGTAATAAAGATTATATGAGTTTATAATGTGGTTTGTGCATTGCCGAGTTTTGGTGGTCCGGCGCCTATTCCGGATGCCTCTTCAGTTGGGAGCCCCAGATTTGTGTGAGCCAGGCACTGTGTGTGCTCGGGGCTTGTCCCGGTGTAGTGTACCGTCGAGGTCTTGTCGTCTTCCTGGACACCCTCACTCTCGGGGAGAGTTGTCGTCCGGCTGAGGGAAAGACGGCAGTGGGACAGTGACTTGTGAGAGTTTGTGTTTAGTCACTTGTAGCGCACTCGTAGCTGGGGGTTACGGACACCAGTAGACGTACTGGGCCCTGGCTAGTCCTGTTACCAGTGCCTCACTTTAGAGAGCTCAGGACAGAGTCTCTAAAGGTGCCAGGCATGGGCCTGCAGGGTGTGACCTGTAGGTTGTGGTGGTTTGGTTGGACTCCACAGTTCTTTGGCTTTACTTGTGTTGTGGAGCTGCAGTTGGACCTTTCCTCCGTGACTGCGAGACTGAGAGGTAGTTATTGTGTTGTGTTGTCCGGGTGGATACTGGCGTCATGAACAGTAGTATGTCCCGTGTGGTGGCGTCGTGCTTTCCGGCTCGTGCTTTGCTATTGGTTATAGCATGTGTCAGTTGTAGTTCACCAGTGAGGTGTGCCTGGTGTTGGCACGTTGTTATTGTGGTTATTGAGCGGAGACTCACTAATTGTGGTTTGCTTGGTGGTGGTGTGCCCTCGTGGTGGCACAGTTGTGTTTGTGTTCCGTGGTATGTTGTGTTCCGTGGTGGTACCTTGTGGTAGTAGGTACCTGTACTCTTTGTAGATATTGGTTTCTCGTAGTACGCTGAGTACTAGCCCTTTTCAGATGGTGAGGTGGAGGTCATGTAGTGAGACCTTCCACTTGTTGTGTTTTACCCTTCCTTGGGTAAGTTCTGAATATGATTTATGTGCGATGAATTGGCATCGTGGTAGCCAATCCTGTCTTTAGTGTGATATTCGATACATCATGATTAAGGGTATATAGGATTAGCTCTTGGTTAGCAATCATGTTGCCCGTATGTTTAGAGGCTTGCCAGTGAAGCTAGTAGCTTAGGCAATGCTTTACCTGTGTGGCTTACAGCTTAGGCGACCAGCTATTGAGATGGTGTGCCTGTGAGGCTTGTGGCCTAGGCTTTACAGTTATTGAGTGGACTAATGGTGCTGTTATCTCTTCGTCTTTCGAGACTTACAGCAACTGAGTTAATTATGTTTAGTATGATAATTATGCTTTGTTGTGAGCATGATATGGCTTGGCCTCCGTGTTGCCAGTGAGACCTTGGGGTTGAGGTTCTTCTGCGTTTGTGTCTTGTTTTAGGTGGTTCCCTACTGAGCTAGTGACTTGTTGAGGCTCACTTCCTTACAGTTTCTTTCAGGGTTTACCGTTGATATCGCTTGAGGAGGTGTTGTGACAGACTTGTACCACTAGCAGTAGTGTTAGTAAAGTTTGTGAGCTGGTGCTCCCTCGGGGTATGCCCCAGGTAGTTGTACTCTTTTTAATTTGGACATGTAATAATGTAATGGGACAGTTGTAAATTGTATAAGCAGATATGAGCACATATCTTTTCTTATGTCTCTTACTGTTGTGGTTTGTCTTTTATATTCTTCCTGGACACGCGTACAAGCTATCCCTTGCGAGACTTCGGTCCGTTCGCGGGAGACGGATCTGGATATGGACCCTTATTGGGTATAAATATCCAGGGCCGTTACAGTTGGTATCAGAGCAATGGTCCAGTTGGAATATGAAAAGACATTAAGATTACAATTTTCCAATACATGATTTAATGTCCACTACTAGTAGTAAGTCTGTAGTTTCCTGTGCTTTTAGTATGGTTTCCATATGAGTTTTGGTAAATGAATTGTATGTATAGTTGGTTAGATCAGTAGTTGGGGGTTATAGCAGATATAATTGATGATGTAGTATGAGTGATTATTGGATTGTGGTTAAAATATAATTGATTAAAGATTCTTTATTATAGAAATTGAAAGAATTAGTGAATTCAGTTATGAAATTCACTAAAAAGTGTTTTAATGAGAATCAGAGCTAGTAGAGAAAAGGTATAAAGTAGTGATGTGATGGAACAATAGAGGGAATTGTATCATGATGAGAAATAGGGCTTTGTGATTATAATTGTTAAATGGGTGAATTATGGTTAAAATTTTAGTAGAGATAGTCATTGTGTTTGAAAATTGTAGCAGAGATAGTCATTGTATTTGAGATTTATGTTAATAAAGTGTTAAGAAGTTGCTTGGATAATAGTATGATTAATGACATGTTAGGTTTGAAATGATCAAGTGAGGTAGTCTAGCCTGAGATGAGAGGTTGGTAAGCAGAGGAGTAGTGATCAAGATGATTCTTAAGTGTGATTTGTGATTAGAAATGATTATAGTAACGAATTTAAAGGTAATGCTGATATAAATAATAAGGATAATAGAAAGTTTGATGTAGAAACTCATGTAAGTGGATGTGAAGGTGACCGGCTGGTTAAAGAGAGAGTAAAAGAGCAGTGGGAGGTCAGATTTTTTCTAGAATTCTATAAGAGAAAGATGTTTGTTAATAAAAGGTAGTGGATAAAGATTTTGCAGAAAAGATTTGTATAAGGTTGTTGCAGTGTTAAAGATAAGAGTAGTGGTGTCAGCATTTGTGTATAGATTGTGGAAGCAAAGAAGGGAAGTTGGTGTCAGAGGCAGATTGAAGTTAAAGCTAAATAATTAAAGTAAGTTGAAGCTATGTAAATCAGAATAGACAAGGTTAAATCCATTGAAAAGTAATGGGGAATAGTAAAGAGGATTCTGAATGGATATTTGCGAATGAGCTGTATCAATGAAAATGTTCGTATTGGTGGTAAATTAGTAACGTGAAATAAAGAAATTAAGTAGAATAAATTATTGTGTTTTAAAAAAAATTTTAGTTTATAGTTATGATAGAAGTAAGAAAGATTGTAGCATAAATGGCACCTGAAATTAGTCAGCTAGTAAACTAGTTAAGAGAAATATTTTTGCAGAAATGGTGTTATGTTATTGATAGTAAAGATAAAGTTTAGTATTAATGATCAAGTGGGGAAAAAGAATATGATAGATTATAGAATAATGATAATTAAATGATTCAGAAATGTGCAATAAGAATTTGCGTAATGATATGCAGTAAGGTGATTTGGATGAATAAAAAAATTTTGTTATGAGAATATTTCTAGAATTTGAAGTAAAGTTATAATACTCATTAAGGAGTAGTGAGCAGATTACGGTATAGTGAAAGGGAGTAGAAAAAGGGAGGAGTAAATAATCAGTTTAATGGTAAAGGAATTTCGAGATTTGATGTCATATAATTGAGCAAGACTTGAATAAAGGTAAAGGTGAATTTTCGAGTATGGTAGCAATGAGAATGGAAGATGCCAAAAGATATGAATTAGGTTTGTTAAAATAGTCAGAGAATATTGTTTAAAGCAAAGATATATATAAAGAAGAAAGAGAAAGGGAAAGGTATATTAATATTGATATATGCTAAGATTTAGAATTTAGTGTGAAGCAGATATAGCAGAAGATAAAATATGAGTGGAATCAGTTAAGTGGTATTGATGTAAGATAAGAGAAATGTAAAGTAAGTTGAAAAGTATAATTTAAAGCGAGATAAGTTATTAATGGATTAAAGGAATCCAGAATTCATGAAATATTTGGTGAAAGGTTTAGTATGATCAGAGTAGCGCAGCGGAAGCGTGGAAGATTTAATATTCATGATCATCTGAAGTTTAAGTAATTAAAAGAAAATTTAAAGATCTGAGTGCAATTGAGCCAAATGATGGTTAGTGGTGATAAATAAATAGTGAAATAACATCAGGAAATTTATAATTTTAAATAATGTAAAGTGAAAGGATTTAAGCAAGAAAGTGGCCCAGAAAGAAATGTTGTAAATACAACCAGGAAAAATGTGCAAATAGATCGAGCCAAGCAGATAAGCGCTATTGGCCAGGTAGAATTACCTGAAAATGTGGAAATAGGTCCGGTCCAAGGAGATAAAGCGCTAATAGCAGGGTAGAATCGCCTATGGCTGAAAGGTAATGAATAGCAGAATAAATTCAGAGAATAAAGTAATTGCGGAATAAATTAAAGAGAAAGGGAAGGCAGAGCAAGTATGAAAGTGAGTAAATGGTTTGAAAGAAGATGCAGAGGATTCTCTGCATATGGCTTTGTTCTTTTTAGGTGATAGTGTGGTTTATTGTCGCTCGTTTTGAATGTCGAGGATGACATTCCTTTTTAAGTGATAGTAATGTAACGTAGCGCATTTTTCGGATCTTCGCGGATTGTTGATTAGTGGTAGTTCGGATCTGCATTTATTGGTTTTGGTGTGGTGCTTATGACCAATATGGGGTCATTGGGCGTTGGTTGTGGTTTTCGCGCGCTGTGTGGAGCTTAGTGGGTCGGCAGGTTAGGCCCGTGGTGCCCGTTGGTTCACTGATGTAAACGCGAGGAGGTGTAGGTCGCGTTCTGAACGCGACGGTAGTGGGGGTCGCGTTCTGGTTGCCCCGCTGGGTAGACGTCTGCATGTGCGCCGCGTGTCGCGCATGGAGTGGAGCTTGTTGACATCAGGTGGGAACGCGACGCCCTAGTCCGCCGCGATCAGGTCGCGACGGGAAGGTACGTTGCGATTCGAACCGCTGTTCGGTTTTAAGTAGGTGGTCGAATAGAGCTTTCACAAGCTCTGCTCGACCAGGGGAGGAGCTGCTACGGGCGATTCGGCGTTCTGGCGTGGTGTTCGACGCGCTCTTGACGCGAGGACGTCGCGAGGAGTGGGGGAAACACCGCGCCATGCTGGATTGTGCGTTCTTCGTGATAGTAGGGAGTTCTACCATGATTTGTTGCATAGATTGTATATTGGCTGTTACTGGTTTAAACTAGTAGATATCATGTCTAGGAGGTGAAATGAGCATGAAAACCGGGTTGAAATCATGTTTAGAGTGGTTGGCATGGAAGATCCGGAGATGGTTCCCGGATTAGGGTTTTTGCCTGAGAAGGCGACGGTCTTTGCTGTCGCGACTAGATCGCAACAGGCCGACCTGTCGCGACAGGATTTGTTATCGCGACATATCGTTGCGACGCGATTAGAAGGCGGTCATGGGCTCTGTCGCGATCGCAACCGAAGATTCTACTTTGCAGGCTGTTGGTGTTTTGGTTATTCGATTATCATTTAATTAGTGTGCATGGCAATGCTAATGATGCCTTGGCACTTGTAGCGCTCAGTGAGCGGGTTAGTGTGTCGTTTGTGTGTGGTTTACGTGTTTAAGGGGTGTACTCACGAAGTGAGCATGCTTTTACGTGATGTTTATATAGTTGAGTGTTGTGCATGAGTATGCATGGCTAGTGGTCGATATTGTGATTATTGTAGTATAGCTGGTATAGCTAGTATGAGGTGGCCAGGCAGTGAAGGTTCACATATGAACTAGCCCTAGTCTATTATGGTCTTTTAAAGAGTATTATAATGATATACATGTTAGTAATGTGTATTGCCGTAGAGGTCAAGGGTGACCAATGACGGGCAAGTTGTGTGTATTGTTGTGATATATGTATGTATTAGTGTGAGATGGTTTGGAGGTCACATGGTGACCAATGATAGGCCAGGTATGTTAATTTCCGTGATTTATGTGTGTGTGTGTGTAGAATAGCTTTGGGTCACGAAGTGACCAGGTCAAGCTGGTCCTTACATTTGTATCGTGAATTGTAATAAAGTATATGAGTTTATAATGTTGTTTGTGCATTGCTGAGTTTGGTGGTCCGGCGCCTATTCGGAATGCCTCTTCAGGTCGGAGCCCAAGTTTTGTGTGAGCCAGGCACCTGTGTGTGCTCGGGGCTTGTCCGGTGCAGTGGTACCGTCGAGGTCTTGTCGTCTTCCTGGACACCCTCACTCGGGGAGAGTTGTCGTCCGGCTGAGGGAAAGACGGCAGTGGGACAGTGACTTGTGAGAGTTTGTGTTTAGTCACTTGTAGCGCGCTCGTAGCTAGGGGTTACGGACACCAGTAGACGTACTGGGCCCTGGCTAGTCCTGTTACCAGTGCCTCACTTTAGAGAGCTCGGGCCAGAGTCTCTAAAGGTGCCAGGCATGGGCCTGCAGGGTGTGACCTATAGGTTGTGGTGGTTTGGTTGGACTCCACAGTTCTTTGGCATTACTTGTGTTGTGGAGCTGCAATTGGACCTTTCGTCCGTGACTGCGAGACTGAGAGGTAGTTCTTGTGTTGTGTTGTTCGGGTTGGATACTGGCGTCATGAACCAGTAGTCTGTCCCGTGTGGTGGCGTCGTGCTTTCCGACTCGTGCTTTGCTATTGGTTATAACGTGTGTCAGTTGTAGTTTCACCCGTTGAGGTGTGCCTTGGTGTTGGCACGTTGTTATTGTGGTTAGTGAGCGGAGACTCACTAATTGTGGTTTGCTTGGTGGTGGTGTGCCCTCGTGGTGGCACAGTTGTGTTTGTGTTCCGTGGTATGTTTGTGTTTTGTGGTGGTACCTTATGGTAGTAGGTACCTGTACTCTTTGTAGATACTGGTTTCTCGTAGTACGCTGAGTACTAGCCCTTTTCAGATGGTGAGGTGGAGGTCATGTAGTGAGACCTTCCACTTGTTGTGTTTTACCCTTCCTTGGGTAAGTTTCCGAATATGATTTAATGTGCGATGAATTGGCATCGTGGTAGCCAGTCTAGTTTCTTTAGTGTGATATTCGATACATAGTAATTTAAGGGTATATAGGATTAGCTCTTGGTTAGCAATCTTGTTGCCCGTATGTTTAGAGGCTTGCCAGTGAAGCTAGTAGCTTAGGCAATGCTTTGCCTGTGTGGCTTACAGCTTAGGAAACCAGCTATTGAGATGGTGTGCCTGTGAGGCTTGTGGCCTAGGCTTTACAGTTATTGAGTGGACTAATGGTGCTATTTTCTCTTGGTCTTTTCGAGACTTGCAGCAACTGAGTTAATTATGTTTAGTATTGATAATTATGCTTTGTTGTGGGCATGATATGTTTGGCCTCCGGTGTTGCCAGTGAGACCTATTGGGGTGAGGTTCTTCTGCGTTGTGTGTTGTTTTAGGTGGTTCCCTACTGAGCCAGTGACTTGTTGAGGCTCACTCGCTTACAGTTCTTTCAGGGTTTACCATTGGTATCGCTTGAGGAGGTGTTGTGACAGACTTGTACCACCAGCAGTAGTGTTAGTACAGTTTTGTGAGCTGGTGCTCCCTTGGGGTATGCCCCAGGTAGTTGTACTCTTTTTAATTTGGAGATGTAATAATATAATGGGACAGTTGTAAATTGTATAAGCAGATAGGAGCACATATCTTTTCTGGTCTCTTACTGTTATGGTTTGTCTTTTATATTCTTCCTGGACACGCGTACGAGCTATCCCTTGCGAGACTTCGGTCCGTTCGCGGGGAGACGGATCTAGATATGGACCCTTATTGGGTATAAATATCCAGGGCTGTTACAACTTCAGCTAAGGAAATGGGAATGGTGAGAAATGCAGTGAGATGGGTGCGAAGTGAGCTCATAAGTATCAAGGAATCTATAACCGCACTTGGACATTTGGTCAGGGCGCAGTCATCAAATGCCCCTCCTGCTCCTTCTCCTGCATTACCAGTCAGAAGTTCTGGCCCTTCTGAGTCCAGACTGTTGGGTTGAGTGTGAATACAATCATTTCCTATATTTGATGATGACAAGCTGTGATTTTAATGCATAACCATTGGAACATGTAAAATACATCACCTGAAATTACAATATTCAAAAAGCATGTTTCAAGCACATTTATCATTGATATTCATGATAATATACTTAACTAATGATTTATGTGTTTATTTTCTCAGGAACAACATTTTCTGCAAAGGTAGTGTCGACACAACCATCCTTGGTGTCGACACAATGGTTCAGAACAAAGGCAGAAATGTGAAGAAAAGTCCATCTCAGGTCGACACTAGTCCAGAGCAGGTCGACACTAGAGACAGGTTCCAGAGAAACAAATCAACAGACTGGGACGGCAGGTCGACACCAAATGGAATCAGGTCGACACTAGATGGCTCTCCCAGAAGGACTGTTTTGCTGTCTGGGACAGCAGGTCGACACTGAACCATCTCAGGTCGACACTAGAGACCTCTCCCAGGGAAGTTTTCTGCAAGTCTGGGACAGTGTGTCGACACACCTCTTGGGCAGGTCGACACACTCCGGAATCTCTGTGACTTAAGATTCCTCCTGGACACGTGGCACCCTAGGGAGATGGTGGATCAACCTTGGATCTTGTGCCCACGTACCCCAAGGGTATCTTTCGGATATTTAGGGTATAAATACCCTCCTAATGGGCACCCTTCCACTAGAGAACCTTCTAAGAGCCTCCAAAAACTGGTTGTGGCGGCTAGAGAGTCTCTCCTCCCTGTTTTGCTCCCTCTTGCGCTTCCACACTCAATTCACCCTTCTCCAAGCACAAGGATCGAAGATTGATCAACATGAAGCATTAGGATCAACTTCAAAAGGAGCAGATCAAGTAGAAGCCAGCAATTGTGAAGCACTCAAGGAAGATCCCAATATCAAAGTTGCAGAGCATCGGCCAGGGACTTCAGTGATCAAGATCCTTCCAATTCTGCTTCTACAAGGGAGTTTTCTTGAAGAACAAGAACTGTCAACCTCATGTCTTGAGTCTTTCTTGTTTCTTCTTGGCTATTCTAGAGATTGTGCATAATCTATTGCATCAACTCTCATGAATTGGCCTTAATAGATCAGATCATTGCTAGAGGATCTGGATCTTGTTGTTTTTGTTCTAGCAAGTGGTTGTGAGCCTTTGTGCTCAGGTTTTTGAGTCGTCGTACTCAAGTTGTGTGGTTGAGTAGTCTTGCTCAGAGTCTAGAGTAGTCTTGCTCTAGGTAGTGTGTGAGTTGTCTAACTCAGTTGTGGAGTTGTCAGGCTCCAGTGTGGGTTGTGTTACCCAGGTTGTTAGTGGATCCTCACTGTGTGTGAGGGGTGGATGTAGGAGTCACATGGTGTGATTTCCGAACCACCTAAAAAATCTCTGTGCATTGGTATGTTTGTGGTTTGAATTCACTCTTCGTTAGATGAATGCATAGGATCGTTTAAATCTATCTAATCAACCTGTTTACCACTCAATTGCTTAACTCACTTAATCTCTCTTCAGATCTGTGAAATTTGCTTTCAATCTAACTCTGATTCAAAGGTTTTCAAAATGGTTTAGCTTCCGCATTAGTTGGCATAGATCTATTCAACCCCCCCCCCCCTTCTAGATCTTGTCCACATCTTTTATCGATCCTTCAATTAGTATCAGAGAGGGTTTACACCTGATCTGATTTGATCTGAGTGATTTCTGAGTACTTTGTGTGATTTGTTTGCTTGCTTGTTTGCTTGCTGAGTGTTTCCTTCTTTGCACCATCTGTTTAATTAAATGGATTCCAGAGGATTCATAGCTGAGGGTCATTCCATAAATAGGCCACCATTCTTTAATAGAACGGACTATTCTTATGGAAAAATAGAATGCAAGTTTTTCTAAGAGCCCAAAATTATGAAATCTGGAAAGTAGTGGAGGTAGGACCCTATGAAAACTAGGGAGAGGAAGAAACCTGGACTAGGGAACAGATAAGAAGAGCTACATTGAATTATAGTGTCATGAACATGATTCAATGTGCTGTTCACCCCAAAGAGTACTCAAGAATCTCAATGTGCAAATCTGCCAAAGAGATGTGGGATAAACTTGAGGTACTCTATGAGGGAACATCTCAGGTTAAAGAAACCAAGGCTAACATACTTGTCTCAGAATATGAATTGTTCATGATGAAGTCTAATGAGACAATCTCTGAAATGTTTGCCAGGTTCATGATCATAGTCAATGGACTAAAGGCCTTAGGTAAGGACTATACGGATGCTGACTTGGTAAGAAAAATCCTACATTCTCTCTCTTCAATATGGCACACCAAGGCCACTGTCATTGAAGATTCTAAAGATTTGTCCAAAATTTCTTTAGATGAGTTGATAGGATCCTTAATGACATATGAAATTAATCTCAAAAGAGAGAATGAAGAACATATAATCAAAACCAAGCTAGTAGCATTAAAGGCCTCATCAAGTAACAAAGACAAAAACCAAGAGAAAACAAGTTCTAATGAGTCTGAGTCCAATGAGGATGAGCTTGCCCTCATGACCAGACAATTCAGGAAATTCTTAAAATACAGAAAAGGAAATTCTCAGGAAAAAGAAATTCCCATCAGGTAAAGAAATATTTCCTCTTCTAACGTTAACTCTAATAGGAATCAGAAATCTGATGTTAATGTCATTTGTTACAGGTGCAACAAGCCAGGACATATGAAGGGAGAATGTCCTGAAACAAGAAGGAGAAGCACAAAAAGATTCACAAATTCAAGAAGCCAAAGGCCATGGTAGCCACTTGGTGATGAAGACTCAAGTGAAAAAGAAGAAGAAGAAAAGTCCTCAAGCTCTGAAAGTGAGGAGATATGCTTCATGGCAAATAGTTCGGATGGAAAGGTAAGCACATCTTTCGAAGACTTTTCAGTTGAAGATTGGCAAGATGCATATGCTGAATTAGTAGAAAAATATTCTGAAATGAGAAAAGAAAATAAACACATCAAAAAGAAAGTTGAAAACATCTTGCACAATCAAAGCTCCAACAAAAGAATTTGTGAACTAGAAAATGAAGTAACAGAACTGAATGAAGAAGAAGAAAATTTCTGAACCTGATTGATGAACTCAAGCTAGCCTCTCAAAGGCCACCAATGAATTCAAAGAATTATCTGAAAAGCTGGAAAGGAAAACCAAGATAATAAACAAAAGATTGAAGAAATCAAAATCTTGGAAAACCAGCTAAGAGAAAAGGATGAAATCATTGAAACATTCACAAATGGAAAAGATAATCTGGAGGCCTTGCTGGGAGCAAAAATGAAATCAATCTCTCATGGACTAGGATTTAACAAACAAAAAACCAAGAAAGACAAATCTGGTGAGAAAATAGATAAAGCACCTTTAATTAAATTTGTCAAAGGTCCTAGTCTTGAAAACAGTGAAATCAAACAAAAATCAAGCAAAACTCCAAAAATTCCAAAAACTCAGAAACAAAGCAAGCCAACCAGGTCGACACAGTCACCTGACAGGTCGACACTAGTCCACAACAAGAAGGATTCTGTGGCTGTTGTGTTAACACCATACAAGGTGAGGTCGACCTGCTCAACACCAACAAGACAAACAACAAAATCAAAATTCAAATACAAATTGAAATAAGAAAAAGTCAAAGGAAGTCATTAATGAAAAACCTTGGACCTCCAAGACAGCATATCAAGCTGATTGGACCAATTCTTGGAGCCAATGGTATCATAACCCAAGTTGGTATCATCCCCAATTCTTCTATCCAAACTTTCTGATGTACCAACAAAATCCTTGGATCCACCTCCTCATCTAAACTCTCATGTTCAAATTAAAACTTCCCCTCCTACCAAAAACAAAAACACTGGTGTTTTCATTTCTAAAGGAAAGAAGAAAGTGAAAAAGACAGAGAACACCAATGTAATAAACCAAAATAAAAAACAAGTCAAATTTGGGTGAGAAAAGATTTGTTAACATTGTCCAAACATTCTGATGGTCTCAACTCTGTTTGGGTACCAAAATCTTCTCTCCACTAATTGATGTTGCAGGAAGGTCGTGCACCCATTCAAATGTGTGGTTCCTTGACAGTGGGTGTTCACGACATATGACTGGAGATAGAGCTAAATTTTCTTTCCTGCTAGAGAAGGAGGGAGGTTTAGTATCTTTGAGGTAAAAAAAAGGAAAGATCATTAGATCTGGAAAGGTTGGTCAAACTTCCTCAAACTCTGTTGATAGTGTTTTATTAGTGATGGTCTTGATTACAATCTGCTAAGCATTAGCCAACTATGTGACAAAGGTCACAAAGTTGTGTTTGAATCCAATTTCTGTAAAATCATTGATTCATCAACTGATAAAATAAAATTTTATGGAAAAAGGGAAAACAATGTCTACATGATCGACCTTAAAAAAACTTTTCTGAAAATATTGCTTTGTTGCTAATAAAGATGAAATTGCATGAACTTGGCACAAAAAGACTTGGCCATGCAAGTTTCAGAACTTTAAATAAATTGTTAAGACTGAATCTGGTTAAGGGTCTTCCTGAATCTTTTTCAAATGTTGAAAATCAAGTTTGTGGGATCTGTGCCCAAGGAAAACAAACAAGGAAATTTAAGACCTTCAATAAGGTACTCACATCTAGGCCACTAGAACTACTTCACATGGACCTTTTTGGCCCAACAAGAGTTCTAAGTCTAAGTGGCAAGAGATATGGGTTGTAATCATTGATGATTTACTAGATTTACTTGGGTTATCTTCCTGTCTCACAAAAGTGATATGCCTTGAGTTCAGGAAATTTGTACCACTGCCCTAACAAACTTTTCATATAAAATCAAAATATTTTGACTGATCATGGGGAGAATTTGAAAAACCAATCATTTTCTGATTTATGTGCTGAACTTCAAATTTTCCACAAGTTTTCTTCACCAAGAACTCCAGAACAAAATGGAGTTGTGGAAAGAAAGAACAGAACTCTTGTGGAAATGGCTAGATCCATGCTCCTTGAGAGTAATTTGCCCAAATCCTTCTGGGCTGAAGTTGTAAACACAACAAATCACATTCTCAATAGAGCATTGGTCAGACCAAAAATCAAGAAAACCCCCTATGAATTATTGAAAAACAAAAAGCCAACTGTTTCTTATTTCAAAATCTTTGGATGCAAATGTTATGTACATAACAATAATAAAGAAAATCTTGACAAGTTTGATGCTAAGAGTCAGGAAGCCATCTTCCTTGGTTATTCAGAAGTGTCAAGAGCTTTCAGAGTGTACATTCTCAAAAACAAAAATGTTGAAGAATCTCCACATATTATTTTTGATGAAAATTCCTTTTCAACTAACAGTTCTAAATCTTGCAGGGAAATACAAGACAATGAAGAGGATGATTTCATTGTGGACTCTTCACCAATGTTGAGGAGCTTGAAGACTGTGGTGAGAATTTGAACAACAATTCACCATCTTCAAGTGGAACAGGTAATGCTCCAAATTTGAATACCCCTCAACAGGTAACTACTGAACATCGTATCTTAAGAGATCACCCTTTGGATAATGTAGTTGGTAATTTGCATGATAGAGTTAGGACTAGATCTTCATTCTAGCATGCCATTGAAGAAGACCCACTAGCTCTAATTTCCCAAATTGAACCAAAATCAATTGATGAAGCTTTATCAAGTTCTGATTGGATTAATGTCATGCATGATGAACTTCATCAATTTGAAAAAATTAAGTATGGGAATTAGTACCTAGACCTAGTGACCAAATAGTCATTGCACTAGATGGGTCTTCAGAAATAAGTTGAATGAATCTGGTCATGTCATAAGAAATAAAGCTAGGCTAGTTGCAAAGGGGTACAATCAAGAGTTTGGAATTGACTTTGAAGAATCATATGCCCCAGTAGCTAGACTAGAAGCAGTTAGAATTTCCTTGCTTTTGCATCCTCCATGAAATTCAAAGTTTATCAAATGGATGTTAAAAGTGCATTTTTAAATGGATATATCAAGGAAAATGTTTTTGTTGAAAATGAAAAATCCTAACCATGTTTTCAAGCTTCATAAGGCTCTCTATGGTCTTAAACAAGCTCCAAGAGCTTGGTATGACCGTTTGAGTTCCTTTTTACTTGAAAAAGGATATTCTAGAGGAACTGTTGATCAAACATTGTTCATAAAAACAGTCAATAATCAAATAATTATTGTCCAAATTTATGTTGATGACATAATATTGGATCAACCAATAAAGGCCTGTGTAATGAATTCTCCACTCAAATGAAAAATGAATTTGAAATGAGTTTAATGGGAGATCTAAAATTTTCTTGGGATTGCAGGTTAACCAAACTCATGAGGGGATCTTCATTAGTCAACCAAGTATGTCAAAGAACTTCTGAAAAGGTTTGACTTTCAGAACCTCAAGCATTCAAACACACCAATGCTATTAATGCTAAGCTAGAGAAGACTCAAATGGTAAGTCAGTAGACCAAAAGACCTACAGAGGTATGATTGGTTCTCTACTTATCTTACAACTTCTAGACCTGATATTCAGTTTAGTGTGTGTTGTGTGCTAGATTTCAATCAAATCCTAAAGAAAGTCGCATGTTAGCTGTTAAGAGAATTCAAATATCTTGTTGAAACATGTGATTTAGGAATTTGATATCCTGCTAATTGCAAGTTAGATTTGATTGCCTATTGTGATGCTGATTATGCTGGTTGTAAATTAGATAGAAAAAGCACAAGTGGCTTGTGTTTATACTTAGGTGGGTGCCTAATTTCTTGGGCTTCTAAGAAGCAACATTCAGTTGCTCTGTCAACTGCAGAGGCTGAGTATGTTGCTGCTGGTAGGTGTGGAACCCAAATTCTTTAGGTGAAACATCAACTTCTTGATTATAACCAAGACTTAGGTTGTGTTCCCATTCTATGTGATAACACAGTGCAATAAATCTGTCTAAAATCCCATTCAGCATTCCAGAACCATGCATATTGAAATTAGGCATCATTTCTTGAAAGATGAGGTAGCAAAGAAATCATTTGAACTCCACTTCATAGAAACTGAAAAACAAATTGCTGACATTTTCACAAAACCCCTTCCTGACAGTAGATTCTCATCTTTAAGGAGAGAACTTGGTCTTTGTAAATGTCCATTGGGATTGGGTTGAGTGTTAGGCATCTTCTGAGGGGGAGTTCTTTGCATCATCATATTCATTTGCTTCCTTGATCATACTGATCATATCTCTCTCCATTTCACTTCTATTTCTTTTGACAATGAACTCTTCAACTCACATTGTATTGAACTTCTTGGTATATCAAATGGGTGATTTGAAGAAGGACAATTCTGCTTGTCTGGACACTTTCACTATGCGATAGTATATGTCTCCGCCAAGTACCAAGAAATGAATATGCAATTGTTGAGGGGAGCTTTTATGATCAAAGAGAATTGTTTCTTATTTCAAAAACTTGCATATCTCTATTCTGATGAAAATGATTGAAATTCTCATCTTAGGGGGAGCTAGAAAATTCACAAGTCATATCTTTTGAAAAATTCAAAAACTTTTCTTGCATTACATCAATTTTTTTGCATGATGTCCTCATTCAGGTGTCTAGAGTCTCAAAATGATCCTTTGAGTGATACTATATTCATTGTCAACTCTCACCTATATTCTTCAAAACAATAGAAATTCAGATTTATTTCAAAGACTGAAGGATAATGTGTGCCTTGAATCTAAACATGCTTTTGTTTGAAATTGATGTTGGATATAGATGATATTTTTTGTCAAAAATCTCCAAAATTGTCAATTCAACAGAGCAATGGCACATGTGCTGAGAAACTACACACCTTCACAATGAATGAAGTGTCATGTATGTCATGAGACACTAATGCTATCTCTGTTCAAAGGGGTTTAAAATTAAAAATTAAATGAAAAGAAACATAAATATGTCATAATCCTTTTTATGATGACTGAGTAACTGGAAATATTGGCGTCTAAAAAACGTATATTTTCATGTCAAAAAGTCATCATTTACCCCTTTGAGACTTGATAATGGATAAATCTTTAGTATCCAAGGACTATAGTGTATGAAAAGCATTAGATCTTGAGTGAACAAGATGTATCTCATTTGAAAGTTTGTTTTCAAAAACAAAATGTGTATATCATTGGAGAATTGTTTTAAAAGAATCACTTCATCCATCATCAAGTTGTTCTTAAAAGATTGTTTACTTTCAACACATTGATTTCAGTCTAAAAGATTTTTTTATTTCTTTGGACTTGAAGAATATGGAAGTGTGTAGTTGATTTATTAAATGTATTATATCCCTAAAATCATCATTTTAATGACTCAAGTCACTGAATGCTCATATCCTGTGGATATTGTATAAAACTTGAATTGTGATGAATTTTTGTAAAATTTAACAAATGAATTTTTAGTCTCTTAAATATCCTTGAAATGATTATTCCACTCATTGATTATCATTATAAAGTTATCCCAAAAGCTCACAAATTTTTTCAAACTCAAATCTAAAATTTTTCATCAGGCCAGGTCGACACTACTCCATCTAGTGTCGACACACTTTGACTCAGGTCGACACTCACCTCCTCTAGTGTCGACACTGACCCCCTGCCAGACTCAATTAAACCGTGGGCGCCGGTTAAGCGCGAGTTGTTCTTGCGGGGTAGCACACCCAAACCCCCATTTTTTTTTCTTCTCTAGGTCGACCCACCCGACGGTCGCCCTTTCTGGTTTCGGCAGGCGATTTGAACCCTTTCCATCTCTTCTCTCCTACATCTCATCTCCATCATCTTCTCTCATTCCTCTCTCTCCATCATCCCCGATTCCACTCTGCTTCTATGCCACCCAAGCAGCTTCTCGCCGTGGAGCAAAATCAAGGGCTTCGGTAAGGCCTATCCGGCGGATGATGTTCTCCCACTGAGAGGAGAACAAGCGTCGTCATGATCCTGCAGAGCAGCCAGGATCTTCATCTGCTAAGAGAGGTAGGGCATCCTCTTTGGGAGAGGTCGAGGGTCTTCTTACCCTAGAAGGAAAATCTTGGATTCCTCTCCTGAAGTTTCTGAGAAGTCCACTTCCACATCATCATCCTCATCCTCTTCATCAGAGTCCTCCCAGCCCTCTAGGAGACCTCCTTCCAAACCCCTAAGTTCCGGGAAGACCATCTTGAAACCCAGGGCAGTAGACTTGGATGACAGTGAATCATTGCTGCATTTCCTGAAGTTTAAACTTCTTCAAATTCCAGTCTTGGCAGTCTTTATATCAGAATTTCGAATCATATATCCTAGACTTGTCCAAGAATTCTATCAGAATTTGGAATGTACAGATGAAGGGTACAAGTCAAAGGTTAAGGGAATTGTCATAGACATGCCAACAGACATAGCAGCCACTATTTTTAAAATTCCAGATGAAGGAGAAGACTACCACCATTTTGAATTCAACCTTCATGAAGCCTACACAATCTTGACTGGACAGCAGGCAGATGAGTCTGATCCTAAGCAAACCCATGTTACAAAATTCAATACCAACACCTTTCCCCCTGTGTTGAGGCTTACCCATCACATGCTTACTACTATTATCACACCCCAAGGTGGTGGGAGGGACAGACTCACAGACATCCAAAGGTTTGTGATTTATTGTATGAGCAAGGACATCAAGATAAATCTCTATGTCATCATGTACCAGATTATCTCTGAGACCACTAGGGCAGACTTGCATAGATCCTTCCATATGCAGCCCATCTCACTCAAGTATTCAAACACTTGGTGTGTCTTTAGAGAATGAAAAATCTGAGAAGATTCCTAAGTCCAACATCTATTGCTTTAAGCATGTTCAGAAATCATGGGCTTTAGGATTGTTGGTGATCAAGTAAGGAGAGGGCAAGCTGCAGTAGAGGCCCATGTGGCTCAGGAGGATCAGCCTCCAGTTCAAGAGGAACAGCCTCCAATACCAGAGGAACAGCCTCAGCTCCAGAGGATCAGCCTCAAGTTCATGAGGACCAGCCTCCTCTACATGAGGATCAGCCTCATGTGGCAGATGAAGTTGAGGAACCTTTCATTGCCCTCACTCTCCTCAACCTCAGCCCTCCTCCTCCATGAACCTTGAACCTGAAATCCCAACATTTTCTCCACCACCTCCAGTTCATGCATCGTCATCCTTTGGTGGACCTTCTGTTCCACCAGAGATATACACTTTTTGAATGATAAATTTGATGCTTTGAACACCTCTAGATCCATGTCAGAAACTTTTGAGTTGAGGATTCAGAGGTTGGAGAACACTGTGTCAACAAGTTTATTGAACAAAAAGCAGCCTCTGACCATGCCACCCAAAGGTTCAACAGGCTGATTGGCACATTGGGAGATGCCTCTATTGAACTGAAAGAGCATCAAAAGGAGTGGAAATAGTTCTTCAGGGAATTTTGGCAAATTCCCAAGCTGATGTCTTCAACACAAAGGAGACACTTTCTCATATCTCAAAAAACAAGACTATCATTTGCACATTTGGTAGATGACTTGGAGAGCATGAAGAATCTCTCTGCTCACATTGATGAAGAGATGTCTGCACTCAAGAAGGAATTCAAAGTTTGAATAGGCCTGGTTGGTCAATGGCTCTTCATCATCTTCACAACCAGTGTCAAATGAGTTCAGTGCACTTCAAGCCCGATGTCAGAAAATTCAGAGAGGATGGAACATCTTCTGCACACAAGACTCTCAACTATCCAATCTCAGATGAAGTTTAGTTTAACTTCAATGGAAAAGAGGCTAACAGATATTGAGACTATTTTGTTAACCATTCCTCCTCCTCCTCCTCCCCAATAATGTAATTCTTTTGATAATGTCAAAGGGGGAGAAGTTTGTTTGAAAGATTGTAATGTTCACATCATGAATGAAATAAAATGAATAGAAATTTATGTGCCTATCTATGTGCCTTGAATGTGATTGCAAATCTTTTGAATGAATTTGAATGTGATGAATGATTGTCAAGCTGCTTGACCTGTGTGTAAAATAGCTTATTTTTAGTAACACTGTGTATTCAAATGTGTATAAATCTCAATGTCACTATAAAATGTTCAAAGGTCCTTAACAAGTATAAATAAAAGAAAATGAAAATACTTGAAATCACATATCATTGAAATCTTCCAATTCCAAATGAACTTAAAGTTGTCATCATCAAAAAGAGGGAGATTGTTGGGTTAGAGTGTGAATACAAATCATTCCCCTCATATTTTGATGATGACAAGCTGTGATTTTTAATGCATAACCATTGGAACATGTAAAATACATCACCTGAAATTACAATATTCAAAAAGCATGTTTCCAAGCACATTTATCATGATATTCATGATAATATACTTAACTAATGATTTATGTGTTATTTTCTCAGGAACAACATTTTCTGCAAAGGTAGTGTCGACACAACCATCCTTGGTGTCGACACAATGGTTCAGAACAAAGGCAGAAATGTGAAGAAAAGTCCATCTCAGGTCGACACTAGTCCAGCAGGTCGACACTAGAGACAGGTTCCAGAGAAACAAATCAACAGACTGGGACGGCAGGTCGACACCAATGGATCAGGTCGACACTAGATGGCTCTCCCAGAAGGACTGTTTTGCTGTCGGGGACAGCAGGTCGACACTGAACCATCTCAGGTCGACACTAGAGACCTCTCCAGGGAAGTTTTCTGCAAGTCTGGGACAGTGTGTCGACACACCATTGGGCAGGTCGACACACTCCGGAATCTCTGTGACTTAAGATTCCTCCTGGACACGTGGCACCCTAGGGAGATGGTGGATCAACATTGGATCTGTGCCCACATACCCCAAGGGTATCTTTCGGATATTTAGGGTATAAATACCCTCCTAATGGGCACCCTTCCACAAGAGAACCTTCTAAGAGCCTCCAGAAACTGGTTGTGGCGGCTAGAGGTCTCTCCTCCTGTTTTTGCTCCCTCTTGCGCTTCCACACCTCAATTCACCCTTCTCCAAGCACAAGGATCGAAGATTATCAACATGAAGCATTAGGATCAACTTCAAAGGAGCAGATCAAGTAGAAGCCAGCAATTGTGAAGCACTCAAGGAAGATCCCAATATCAAAGTTGCAGAGCATCGGCCAAGGGACTTCAAGTGATCAAGATCCTTCCAATTCTGCTTCTACAATGGAGTTTTCTTGAAGAACAAGAACTGTCACCTCATGTCTTGAGTCTTTCTTGTTTCTCTTGGCTATTCTAGAGATTGTGCATAATCTATTGCATCAACTCTCATGAATTGGCCTTAATAGATCAGATCATTGCTAGAGGATCTGGATCTTGTTGTTTTGTTCTAGCAAGTGGTGTGAGCCTGTGCTCAGGTTTGAGTCGTCGTACTCAAGTTGTGGTTGAGCAGTCTTGCTCAGAGTCTAGAGTAGTCTTGCTCTAGGTAGTGTGTGAGTTGTCTAACTCAGTGTGGAGTTGTCAGGCTCCAGTGTGGTTTGTTACCCAGGTTGTTAGTGGATCCTCACTGTGTGTGAGGGGTGGATGTAGGAGTCACATGGTGTGATTTCCGAACCACCTAAAAAATCTCTGTGCATTAGTCTGTTTGTGGTTTGAATTCACTCTTCGTTAGATGAATGCATAGGATCGTTTAAATCTATCTAATCAACCTGTTTACCACTCAAATTACTTAACTCACTTATCTCTCTTCAGATCTGTGAAATTTTCTTTCAATCTAACTCTGATTCAAAGGTTTTTCAAAATTGGTTTAGCTTCAGCATTAGTTGGCATAGATCTATTCAATCCCCCCCCCTTCTAGATCTTGTCCACATCTTTTTCGATCCTTCCCAGGCAACAAGATGTTGGGCCATCAGGGCAAATTTCAGAAGAGCCAGCAGGGCCATTCGGGCCACAGGATGTTAACAGGCAGCAACTACAATACAGGATCAGGTTGAAGCTGTGAAGTCTGGGCCGTCAGGAGCAATAGAGGATGTTTCTAGGCCAACAGGGCCATGGTCTCCGAGGGTGAGATTCCAAGAGTGGAAGAGCCAGTGTTGCTCCAGATGCCCTGATCCTTCTCCTCTTGCAACTCTAGCCCTTCCTTCACCACCATCTTCCTCCACAGCACCTCCAGCACCTATCACCTTTAAACACACCCTGCCTTGCACCTTTTCTTCCCCAACTCCATTTCCTTCTGAATCCTCTCCTTCTCCTGCCACCTTACACCATTCCACCACCTCCTCTTGTTCTGAAGACCCTCCAGCTTCATCATCAGCTGGAGCCTCCTCTTCCTCTGGTCCTTCTTTAGATGGACCGTCCATCACACCTTCTTCTACCCGTCAATCATTTCTCCATCCTCCTACTCCTCCTTCCTTTGTCACCTTATACCTGAAGGTGCTCAACTCGAAGGTCCATTTCAAAATAAATTTGAGGATGAATTGGAAATCACCACCATCCATTCAGTTCTACAGTTGCCTCTCATGTCCACAGGACTAACTCCTCTAGTCCTATTCTAAAAAGAGGAAACTCTCCACTACTCTTGCTCTTCTCACCGAACCTAAATTTCCTCATCTTTGGTTTTCTCTCACTATTGAAAATCGAAGGAAACCACTCTATCGTGAATATCTCCAAAAGTGTATCCATAAACCATTTTTGTGTTCCTGTCTAAATCTAAATGATCACCTCAATGTTGTCCTTCCCTACAACCACTTCTCGAAAGATGATCAATCCAAAATCTTCAAAATGGCTGAATGCAAATCTAAAGATCAGTGGGCTAAAGGGAACTCGGCTTCTATAGAAAATATATTCTTGAAAAGTCAGCAAGGTTTCCACCCAGGGACTCTCCACTCACTCTCTCTGAGTGGTTTGTCATTCATCATAAAACCCTCTGGGCTCCTTTGTAGGATCGAATAGGTGGATGGATTAGATCTAGAAAGGGGGTTGAATAGATCTGACACAAATTACTGCAGAAGCTTAAGCAATTCAAAATAACTTCGATCAGAGATCATTCAGACAAACAATTTACTGATCTGAAGTGGGGGTGTGTGTAGATTATGTGTGAAGCAATTAAACACTTAGTGAAAGTGAAATCCTATGCAAGCATCTAGCGCAGACAGCAGATCAAACCATTGCACAAAGGAATTTTAGGTGGTTCGGAAACACACTAGTGATTCCTACATCCACCCCTCACACAGTGAGGCTCCACCACCAAAAGAGTACAACTCACACCGGAGCACGACCCTCCAAACACCCTTGAGCACGACGGCTCAACACACAACTTTGAGTTCAACGACTCACAAAATGAGCACGACGGCTCAACAAACAAACGGAGCACGATGACTCCAAATTGAGCACGATGGCTCAAACCACACAGTAACTACGACGACTCACAAACCAGAGCTCGACGGCTCACAATACAAATGCTTGATCAAAGACAACATAAATCAGATCCTCTAGCAATGATCTGATTCAAGACAGATTCGTACACAAAAATTTGTGCAGAACTTCATGCACAAATCTCATAGACGAAATAAGGAAGAACAAACTCAGAAGTGAGAGAAATGGATGTAGAATGAGTGTTCTTCGATGAAGATTTCTTGCAGAAGGTTGAATTGAAGAGGCTTGAAGATACTCCCTGTCAATTGGCGATGCTCTGCTTTAATAGCTTCTGAATCTCCAGAATTCCTCTCAATTGCTGTGCTTCTGCTGAATCTGCTCCCTTGCTCTGAACTTCAAAGCCCTCTCCAGAGATTGGCCTTCACTCCCTTGTACTTTCTCTTGAAAAGATGGATCACAGCTTCTGGAGATGAGCAAGAACTGGAGAGATCCCTTTTTGCCGCCAAAAAAAACTTTTCTGGGAGTTGTATGGGCTGGCTTGCCTTTGGGGTATAAGGAGCATGGGTATTTATAGCCCCATAGGTCCATAAGGTGCCTTGGGGTGCATGGGCACAGAAATCTAGGTCAAATCTCTTGATTCCCAACCATCCATGTGTCCAGACAAATTCACGTTTTTGAGTTTCAGTCGAAGTGTGTCGACACCACAGGCAACTACTGCAGAACAGGCTTCTGGGACAGTGAACTAGTATCGACACACAGGTGGACTGTGTCGACACCACTGGCAGACTGTGTCGACACACAGGCAGACTGTGTCGACACCACTGGCTACTGCTTCAGAATAGGCTTCTGGGACAGTGAACTAGTGTCGACACACAGGTGGACTATGTCGACACCACTGTGACAAATTTGTGTAAACATGAAAATATAAATTGTAAACCATTAATACAAGATATTATCATTAAAATGTGAGATATTAAACATCAAAAACATGTTGTTTAAGCATTGTTATGATATGTATAAAATGTATAACATGTTCAATTAGTCATCATTTTAATATGTACAAAGTGTACAAAATGTCATCATCAAAATCAAATTATGAGTAATGTTCATTGGTCATCATTAAAATACAACTTAGAAAATTCCAAAACACACTCAACCAAACATTCTCCACATTTTTTATGATGACAAAATTTATGCACAATCTCCCAATAGCCTGACTCCCTTGACTGCAATGACTCCCCTTGACCATATTCACCCTTTGAACAACTTTCTCCCATAAGAAACTTTCTCCCCTTTAAAGAACTTTCTCCCCCTTTAAGGAACTTTCTCCCCCTTTTTGACATCATTAAAAAGATAGATAAGAGAGAGAAGCAAAGAATGGTAGGAGATCAAGAATTCCAGTTGTGAAAATGAAAGTTCAGGAAGAATCAAAATAAGTGAGGCAAAGTGATATTTACATATGAGAGAAATTATTGTGTTTTTTATATTGTGCAATAAAGTTTAATCACAAAGACACACTCAACACAAAGTATAGCAAAATATAATGATCTGAATGTAGTTAAAATAATGATGCAAATGTGAAGTAAAGTGACCTATATGAGTGAGCAGAAGTATTTAACAAGGATGTTAGGAGCTTTAATTGTAATACAATGTAGAATAATAAGTCTAAACTCAGTATACATGAACTTTATTAAGGTTTTAAGCTTTACTATCCTGTCTTTTTTATTTTCTTTCAATTTTAGCTCGGAAAGAATACAAGAATAAATTAGTTAAATCTCACTTTTCAGTGTAAGAGATCACATTGATCAGATGCAAGACCTTCTAATTACTCAGTAGTTTAACTTTCATTATCTTATACAGAGTTGAAAATTTTGATTTCCACTTTTTGACGCGAAACAAATCACTTTTTAGGTGAAATGACCCGGTTACTCAGTGGTTCAAGAATTTGCATTGCTCTGTTTGTATCTTTCATATTGTTGATCATTTTCTTTTATGTTTTGCAGGAATATGTTTGCTTTGACCAGAAAAGTCATGACTATGAATTTAGAAAAATTATTCTTAACATGTGGTAAAAAATGAAGCTTAAACATGCACATGTTAAATAATAAAGCCACTCATGTGCCTACAAGTGTTTTGTAAGTCATTTTAAAGACATTCAGTATTAAGATTGCTTAACCTTGAAATGATAATGAATCTTTGAAAT